>JAUNZM010001225.1:0-31566 GCA_033459285.1 Clamator glandarius
GTCCTTGGGACTCTCTAGAAGGGTCTGGGGGCTTTTAGAACTGTCCTGGGATGCTCTAGAAGGGTCTGGGGGCTTTTAGAACTGTCCTGGGTGCTCTAGAAGGTTCTGGGGGCTTTCAGAATGGTCCAGGGGTCCTCTAGAAGGGTCTGGAGCCTTTTAGAAGGGTCCGGGGGTGCTCTAGAAGGGTCTGGGGGCTATTAGAAGGGTCCTGGGGTGCTCTAGAAGGGTCTGGGGACTTTAAGAAGCGTCCTGGGGTGTCCTAGAAGGGACGGGGTGTCTTAAGAGGGGCCTTGGGGGGCTCTAGAAGGGTCTGGGGGCTTTTAGAAGGGTCCTGGAGTGCTCTAGAAGGGTCTGGGGACTTTTAGAATGCTCCTGGGGATCTCTAGAAGTGTCTGGGGTCTTTTAGAAAGATCCGGGGAGTGTCTAGATGTGTCTGCGGCCTTTCAGAAGGGTCCTGGGGGGCTCTAGAAGGGTCTGGGGGCTTTTAGAAGGGTCCTGGGGGGGTCTAGAAGGGTCTGGGGGCTTTTAGAATGGTCCTGGGAGGCTCTAGAAGGGTCTGGGTGCTTTTAGAAGGGTCCTGGGGCCCTCTAGAAGGGTCTGAGTGCTTTTAGAATGGTCATGGGGGTCTCTAGAAGGGACTGGGGGCTTTTAGAATGATCCGGGGAGGGTCTAGAAGGTTCTGGGGGCTTTTAGAAGGGTCCTGGGGTTCTCTAGAAGGGTCTGGGGGCATTTAGAAGTATTTTGTGGGCCTCTAGAAAGGTCTGGGATCTATTAGAGTGGTCCGGGGGGGCTCTAGAAGGGTCTGGGGGTTTTTAGAAGGCTCCTGGGAGGCTCTAGAATGGTCTGGGGGCTTTTAGAATGTTCCTAGGGTTCTCTAGAAGGGTCTGGGGACTTATAGAAGGGTCCTGGGGGCCTCTAGAAGGGTCTGAGAACTATTAGAGTGGTTCGGGGGGGGCTCTAGAAGGGTCTGGAGGCTTTTAGAATGGTCTTGGGGGGCTCTAGAAGGGTCTGGGGTCTTTTAGAATAATCCGGGGAGGGTCTAGAAGGGTCTGGGTTCTTTTAGAATAGTCTTGGGAGGTTTTAGAAGGGTCTGGGGTCTTTTAGAATGATCAGGGGAGGGTCTAGAAGGGTCTGGGCGCTTTTAGACGGGTCCTGGGGGGCTCTACAAGGGTCTGGAGGCTTTTAGAGGGGTTCTGGGGGGCCCTAGAAAGGTCTGGGTTCATTTAGAAGGATCCGGGGAGGGTCTAGAAACGTCGGGGGGCTATTAGAAGGGTCCTGGGAGGCTCTAGAAGAATCTGGGGGCTTTTAGAATGATCCGGGGAGGGTCTAGAAGGGTCTGGGGGCCTTTAGAAGGGTCCTGGGGGGCTCTAGAATGGTCTGGGGGCTTTTAGAATGAACCTGGGGGGCTCTAGAAGGGTCTGGGGGCTTTTAGAATGATCCTGGGGGGCTCTAGAAGGGTCTGGGGTCTTTTCGAAGGATCCGGGGAGGGTCTAGAAGGGTCTGGGGTCTTTTAGAAGGGTCCTAGGGGCCTCTAGAAGGGTCTGGGGGCTTTTAGATGGGTCCTAGGGGGCTCTAGAAGGATCTGGGGTCTTTTAGAATGATCCTGGGGGGCTCTTGAAGGGTCTGGGGGCTTTTAGAATGATCCGGGGAGGGTCTAGAAAGGTCTGGGGGCCTTTAGAATGGTATTGGGGTGCTCTAGAAGTGTCTGGGTGCTTTTAGAAGGGTCCTGGGAGGCTCTAGAAGGGTCTGGGTGCTTTTAGAAGAGTCCTGGGTGGCTCTAAAGGGTTCTGGGGGGTTTTAGAAGGGTCCTAGGGGCCTCTAGAAGGGTCTGGGGGCTTTTAGAAGGGTCCTGGGATGCTCTAGAAGGGTCTGGGTGCTTTTATATGGGTCCTCGGATGCTCTAGAAGTGTCTGGGTGCTTTTAGAATGGTCCTGGTGGGCTCTAGAATGTTCTGGGGTCTTTCAGAAGGGTCCTGGGGTGCTCTAGAAGGGTCTGGGGGCTTTTAGAAGGGTCCTGGGGGGCTCTAGAATGGTCGGGGGGCTTTTAGAAGGGTCCTGGGATGCTCTAGAAGGGTCTGGGGGCTTTTAGAAGGGTCCGGGGGGGCTCTAGAAGGGTCTGGGGAATTTTAGAATGGTCCTCGGATTCTCTAGAAGGGTCTGGGGGCTTTTAGAAGGGTCCTGGAGGGCTCTAGAAGGTTCTGGGGGCTTTCAGAAGGGTCCTGGGGGCATCTAGAAGGGTCTGGGAGCTTTTAGAAGGGTCCTGGGGGGCTCTAGAAGGGTCTGGGGGCTTGTAGAAGGGTCCTGGTTGCCGCTAGAAGGGTCTGGGGGCTTTTAGAAGGGTCCTGGGGGGCTCAAGAAGGGTCTGGGGGCTTTTAGAAGGGTCCTGGGGTGCTCTAGAAGGGTCTGGGGGCTTTTAGAAGGGTCCTGGGGGGCTCTAGAATGTTCTGGGGGCTTTTAGAGGTGTCCTGGGTCCTCTAGAAAGGTCTGGGGGCTTTTAGAAAGGTCCTGGGAGGATCTAGAAGGGTCTGGGGTCTTTTAGAAAGGTCCTGGGAGGGTCTAGAAGGGTCTGGGGGTTTTTAGAAGGGTCCTGGGGGGCTCTAGAAGGGTCTGGGAGCTTTTAGTAAAGTCCTGAGGGGCTCTAGAAGGGTCTGGGGTCTTTTAGAATGGTCCGGGGGGGCTCTAGAAGGGTCTGGGGGCTTTTAGAAGGGTCCTGGATGCCTCTAGAAGGATCTGGGGGCTTTTAGATGGGTCCTGGGGTTCTCTAGAAGGGTCTGGGGGCATTTAGAAGGCTCCTGAGGGGCTCTAGAAGGGTCTGGGGGCTTTTAGAATGATCCGGGGACGGTCTAGAAGGGTCTTTATGCTTTTTGAAGGATCCTAGGCGGCTCTAGAAGGGTCTGGGGTCTTTTAGAAGGGTCCTGGGGGGCTCTAGAAGGGTCTGGGTGCTTTTAGAATGGTCAGGGGAGGCTCTAGAAGGGTCTGGGTGCTTTTAGAAGGGTCCTGGGAGGCTCTAGAAGGGTCTAGAGGCTTTTAGAAGGGTCCTGGGGGCCTCTAGAAGGGTCTGGGGGCGTTTAGAAGGGACCTGTGAGGCTCTGGAAGGGTCTGGGTGCTTTTATAAGGGTCCTGGGTGCCTCTAGAAGGGTCTGGGGGCTTTTATAAGGGTCCGGGCGGCCTCTAGAAGGCTCTGGGGGCTTTTATAAGGGTCCAGGGGGGCTCTAGAAGAATCTGGGGACTTTTAGAAGGGTCCTGGTGGCATCTAGACGGGTCTGGGGGCTATTAGAAGGGTCCTGGGGGGCTCTAGAAGCGTCTGGGGGCTTCTAGAAGGGTCCTGGGAGGCTCTGGAAGTGTCTGGGTGCTTTTATAAGGGTCCTGGGGGCCTCTAGAAGGGTCTGGGGGCTTTTACAAGGGTCCGGGGGGGCTCTAGAAGAATCTGGGGACATTTAGAAGGGTCCTGGGTGGCTCTAGAAGGGTCTGGGGGCTTTTAGAAGGGTCCGGGGGGGCTCTAGAAGGGTCTGGGGAATTTTAGAAGGGTCCTCGGATTCTCTAGAAGGGTCTGGGGGCTTTTAGAAGGGTCCTGGAGGGCTCTAGATGGTTCTGGGGGCTTTCAGAAGGGTCCTGGGGGTCTCTAGAAGGGTCTGGGTGCTTTTAGAAGGGCCCTGGGGGGCTCTAGAAGGGTCTGGGTGCCTTTAGAAGGGTCCTGGGTGACTCTAGAATGTTCTGCTGGCTTTCAGAAGGGTCCTGGGTTCCTGTAGAAGGATCTGGGGGCTTTTAGAAGGGTCCTGGGGGGCTCTAGAAGGGTCTGGGGGCTTTTAGAAGGGTCCTGGGGTGCTCTAGAATGGTCTGGGGGCTTTTAGAAGGGTCCTGGGAGAGTCTAGAAGGGTCTGGGGTCTTTTAGGAAGGTCCTGGGATGATCTAGATGGGTCTGGGGGCTTTTAGAAGGGTCCTGGGATTCTCTAGAAGGGTCTGGGGTCTTTTAGAATGGTCCTAGGGGCCTCTAGAAGGGTCTGGGGGCTTTTAGATGGGTCCTAGGGGGCTCTAGAAGGGTCTGGGGGCTTTTAGAATGATCCTGGGGGGCTCTAGAAGGGTCTGGGGGCTTTTAGAATGATCCGGGGACGGTCTAGAAAGGTCTGGGTGCTTTTTGAAGGATCCTAGGGGGCTCTAGAAGGGTCTGGAGGCTTTTAGAAGGATCCGGTGAGGGTCTAGAAGGGTCTGGGTGCTTTTAGAAGGGTCCTGGGGTTCTCTAGAAGGGTCTGGTTGCTTTTAGAAGGGTACTGGGAGGCTCTAGAAGGGTCTGGGTGCTTTTATAAGGGTCCGGGGAGCCTCTAGAAGGGTCTGGGTGATTTTAGAAAGGTCCTGGGGGGCTCTAGAAGGGTCTGGGGGCTTTTAGAAGGGTTAGGTGGGGCTCTAGAAGGGTCTGGGGAATTTTAGAAGGGTCCTCGGATTCTCTAGAAGGGTCTGGGGGCTGTAGAGAAGGGTCCTGGAGGGCTCTAGATGGTTCTGGGGGCTTTCAGAAGGGTTCTGGGGGTCTCTAGAAGGGTCTGGGGCCTTTTAGAAGGGTCCTGGGGGACTCTAGAAGGGTCTGGGTGCCTTTAGAAGGGTCTTGGGTGACTCTAGAATGTTCTGCTGGCTTTCAGAAGGGTCCTGGGGTCCTCTAGAAGGGTCTGGGGGCTTTTAGAAGGGTCCTGGGTGGCTCTAGAAGGATCTGGGGGCTTTTAGAAGGGTCCTGGGGTGCTCTAGAATGGTCTGGGGGCTTTTAGAAGGGTCCTGGGAGGCTCTAGAAGGGTCTGGGGGCTTTTAGAAAGGTCCTGGGTGGCTCTAGAAGGGTCTGGGGGCTTTTCGAAGGGTCCTGGGAATCTCTAGAAGGGTCTGGGGGCTTTTAGAAGCGTTCGGGGGGGCTCTAGAAGGGTCTGGGTGCTTTTAGAAGTGTCCTGGGGTGCTCCAAATGGGTCTGGGAATTTTAGAAGGGTTTTCAGATTCTCTAGAAGGTTCTGGGTGCTTTTAGAAGGGTCCTGGAGGGATGTAGAAGGTTCTGGGGGCTTTCAGAAGGGTCCTGGGGGTCTCTAGAAGGGTCTGGGCGCTTTTAGAAGGGTCCTGGGGGGCTCTAGAAGGGTCTGTGTGCCTTTAGAAGGGTCCTGGGTGACTCTAGAATGTTCTGCTAGCTTTCAGAAGGGTCCTGGGGTCATCTAGAAGGGTCTGGGATCTTTTAGAAGGGTCCGGGGGGGCTCTAGAAGGGTCTGGGGACTTTTAGAAGGGTCCTGGGGTGCTCTAGAAGGGACGGGGTTCCTTAAGAGGGGCCCTTGGTGCCTCTTGAAGGGTCTGGGGGCATTTAGAAGGGTCCTGGGGGACTCTAGAAGGGTCTAGGGACTTTTAGAAGGGTACTGGGGGGCTCTAGAAGGGTCTGGGGGCTTTTAGAATCATCCTGGGGGGCTCTAGAAGGGTCTGGGGGCTTTTCGAAGGATCCGGGGAGGGTCTAGAAGGGTCTGGGGGCTTTTAGAAGGGTCCTAGGGACATCTAGAAGGGTCTGGGGGCTTTTAGATGGGTCTTAGGGGGCTCTAGAAGGGTCTGGGGGCTTTTAGAATGATCCTGGGGGGCTCTAGAAGGGTCTGGGGGCTTTTAGAATGATCCGGGGACGGTCTAGAAAGGTCTGGGTGCTTTTTGAAGGATCCTAGGGGGCTCTAGAAGGGTCTGGGGTCTTTTAGAAGGATCCGGGGAGGGTCTAGATGGGTCTGGGGGCTTTTAGAAGGGTCCTGGGGTTCTCTAGAAGGGTCTGGTTGCTTTTAGAAGGGTACTGGGAGGCTCTAGAAGTGTCGGGGTGCTTTTATAAGGGTCCGGAGAGCCTATAGAAGGGTCTGGGTGATTTTAGAAAGGTCCTGGGTGGCTCTAGAAGGGTCTAGAAGCTTTTAGACGGGTCCTGGGGGCCTCTAGAAGTTTCTGGGTGCTTTTAGAAGGGTCTGGGTTGCTCTAGAAGGGTCTGGGGGCTTGTAGAAGGGTCCTGGGGGGCTCTAGAAGGGTCTGGGGGCTTTTAGAAGGGTCCTGGGGGCCTCTAGAAGGGTCTGGGAGCTTTTAGAATGGTCCTGGGGGGCTCTAGAAGGGTCTGGGGGCTTTTAGAAGGGTCCTGAGGTGCTCTAGAAGGATCTGGGGGCTTTTAGATGGGTCCTGGGGTGCTCTAGAAGGGTCTGGGGGCATTTAGAAGGGTCCTGAGGGGCTCTAGAAGGGTCTGGGGGCTTTTAGAATGATCCGGGGACGGTCTAGAAGGGTCTGGGTGCTTTTAGAAGGATCCTAGGCGGCTCTAGAAGGGTCTGGGGTCTTTTAGAAGGGTCCGGGGGGGCTCTAGAAGGGTCTGGGGACTTTTAGAAGGGTCCTGGGGTGCTCTAGAAGGGACGGGGTTCCTTAAGAGGGGCCCTTGGTGCCTCTTGAAGGGTCTGGGGGCATTTAGAAGGGTCCTGGGGGACTCTAGAAGGGTCTAGGGACTTTTAGAAGGGTACTGGGGGGCTCTAGAAGGGTCTGGGGCCTTTTAGAATCATCCTGGGGGGCTCTAGAAGGGTCTGGGGGCTTTTCGAAGGATCCGGGGAGGGTCTAGAAGGGTCTGGGGGCTTTTAGAAGGGTCCTAGGGACCTCTAGAAGGGTCTGGGGGCTTTTAGATGGGTCCTAGGGGGCTCTAGAAGGGTCTGGGGGCTTTTAGAATGATCCTGGGGGGCTCTAGAAGGGTCTGGGGGCTTTTAGAATGATCCGGGGACGGTCTAGAAAGGTCTGGGTGCTTTTTGAAGGATCCTAGGGGGCTCTAGAAGGGTCTGGGGGCTTTTAGAAGGATCCGGGGAGGGTCTAGATGGGTCTGGGGGCTTTTAGAAGGGTCCTGGAGTTCTCTAGAAGGGTCTGGTTGCTTTTAGAAGGGTACTGGGAGGCTCTAGAAGGGTCGGGGTGCTTTTATAAGGGTCCGGAGAGCCTATAGAAGGGTCTGGGTGATTTTAGAAAGGTCCTGGGGGGCTCTAGAAGGGTCTAGAAGTTTTTAGACGGGTCCTGGGGGCCTCTAGAAGTTTCTGGGTGCTTTTAGAAGGGTCTGGGTTGCTCTAGAAGGGTCTGGGGGCTTGTAGAAGGGTCCTGGGGGGCTCTAGAAGGGTCTGGGGGCTTTTAGAAGGGTCCTGGGGGCCTCTAGAAGGGTCTGGGAGCTTTTAGAATGGTCCTGGGGGGCTCTAGAAGGGTCTGGGGGCTTTTAGAAGGGTCCTGAGGTGCTCTAGAAGGATCTGGGGGCTTTTAGATGGGTCCTGGGGTGCTCTAGAAGGGTCTGGGGGCATTTAGAAGGGTCCTGAGGGGCTCTAGAAGGGTCTGGGGGCTTTTAGAATGATCCGGGGACGGTCTAGAAGGGTCTGGGTGCTTTTAGAAGGATCCTAGGCGGCTCTAGAAGGGTCTGGGGTCTTTTAGAAGGGTCCTGGGGGGCTCTAGAAGGGTCTGGGGGCTTTTAGAAGGGTCCTGGGAGGCTCTAGAAGGGTCTGGGGGCTTTTAGAAGGGTCCTGGGGGGCTCTAGAAGGGTCTAGAGGCTTTTAGAAGGGTCCTGGGGGCCTCTAGAAGGGTCTGGGGGCGTTTAGAAGGGACCTGTGAGGCTCTGGAAGGGTCTGGGTGCTTTTATAAGGGTCCTGGGGGCCTCTAGAAGGGTCTGGGGGCTTTTACAAGGGTCCGGGGGGGCTCTAGAAGGGTCTGGGGACTTTTAGAAGGGTCCTGGTGGCCCCTAGACGGGTCTGGGGGCTATTAGAAGGGTCCTGGGGGGCTCTAGAAGGGTCTGGGTGCTTGTAGAATGGTCCTGGGGGGGTCTAGAACGGTCTGGTTGCTTTAAAAGGGTCCTGGGGGTCTCTAGAAGGGTCTGGGTGCTTTTAGATGGGTCCTAGGGGGCTCTAGAAGGGTCAGGGGGCTTTTAGAATGATCCTGGGGGGCTCTAGAAGGGTCTGGGGGCTTTTAGAATGATCCAGGGACGGTCTAGAAAGGTCTGGGTGCTTTTTGAAGGATCCTAGGGGGCTCTAGAAGGGTCTGGGGTCTTTTAGAATGATCCGGGGAGGGTCTAGAAGGGTCTGGGTTCTTTTAGAAGGGTCCTGGGGGTCTCTAGAAGGGTCTGGTGGCTTTTAGAAGGGTCCTGGGAGGCTCTTGAAGGGTCTGGGTGCTTTTATAAGGGTCCGGGGAGCCTCTAGAAGGGTCTGGGTGCTTTTGGAAAGGTCCTGGAGTGCTCTAGAAGGGTCTAGAGGCTTTTAGACGGGTCCTGGTGTGCTCTAGAAGGGACGGGGGGGCTTAAGAAGGGCCCTGGGGCCTCTAGAAGGGTCTGGGGGCTTGTAGAAGGGTCCTGGGGGGCTCTAGAAGGGTTTGGAAGTTTTTAGAAGCGTCCTGGGGGCTCTAGAAGGGTCTGGGGGCTTTTAGAAGGGTCCTGGGGGGCTCTAGAAGGGTCTGGGGGCTTTTAGAAGGGTCCTGGAGGCCTCTAGAAGGATCTGGGGTCTATTAGATGGGTCCTGGGGTTCTCTAAAAGGGTCTGGGGGCATTTAGAAGGGTCCTGAGGGGCTCTAGAAGGGTCTGGTTGCTTTTAGAATGATCCGGGGACGGTCTAGAAGGGTCTTTATGCTTTTTGAAGGATCCTAGGCGGCTCTAGAAGGGTCTGGGGTCTTTTAGAAGGGTCCTGGGGGGCTCTAGAAGGGTCTGGGGGCTTTTAGAATGGTCAGGGGAGGCTCTAGAAGGGTCTGGGGGCTTTTAGAAGGGTCCTTGGAGGCTCTAGAAGGGTCTAGAGGCTTTTAGAAGGGTCCTGGGGACCTCTAGAAGGGTCTGGGGGCGTTTAGAAGGGACCTGTGAGGCTCTGGAAGGGTCTGGGTGCTTTTATAATGGTCCTGGGGGCCTCTAGAAGGGTCTGGGGGCTTTTATAAGGGTCCAGGGGGGCTCTAGAAGGGTCTGGGGACTTTTAGAAGGGTCCTGGTGGCCCCTAGACGGGTCTGGGGGCTATTAGAAGGGTCCTGGGGGGCTCTAGAAGGGTCTGGGGGCTTGTAGAAGGGTCCTGGGAGGCTCTGGAAGGGTCTGGGTGCTTTTATAAGAGTCCTGGGGGCCTCTAGAAGGGTCTGGGGTCTTTTACAAGGGTCCGGGGGGGCTCTAGAAGAATCTGGGGACTTTTAGAAGGGTCCTGGGTGGCTCTAGAAGGGTCTGGGGGCTTTTAGAAGGGTCCGGGGGGGCTCTAGAAGGGTCTGGGGGATTTTGGAAGGGTCCTCGTATTCTCTAGAAGGGTCTGGGGGCTTTTAGAAGGGTCCTGGAGGGCTCTAGATGGTTCTGGGGGCTTTCAGAAGGGTCCTGGGGGTCTCTAGAAGGGTCTGGGTGCTTTTAGAAGGGTCCTGGGGGGCTCTAGAAGGGTCTGGGTGCCTTTAGAAGGGTCCTGGGTGACTCTAGAATGTTCTGCTGGCTTTCAGAAGGGTCCTGGGTTCCTCTAGAAGGGTCTGGGGGCTTTTAGAAGGGTCCTGGGTGGCTCTAGAAGGGTCTGGGGGCTTTTAGAAGGGTCCTGGGAGGCTCTAGAAGGGTCTGGGGTCTTTTAGAAAGGTCCTGGGAGGATCTAGATGGGTCTGGGGGCTTTTAGAAGGGTCCTGGGATGCTCTAGAAGGGTCTGGGGGCTTTTAGAATGGTCCTAGGGGCCTCTAGAAGGGTCTGGGGGCTTTTAGATGGGTCCTAGGGGGCTCTAGAAAGGGTCTGGGGGCTTTTAGAATGGTCCTGGGGGGCTCTAGAAGGGTCTGGGGGCTTTTAGAATGATCCGGGGACGGTCTAGAAAGGTCTGGGTGCTTTTTGAAGGATCCTAGGGGGCTCAAGAAGGGTCTGGGGTCTTTTAGAAGGATCCGGGGAGGGTCTAGAAGGGTCTGGGGGCTTTTAGAAGGGTCCTGGGGTTCTCTAGAAGGGTCTGGTTGCTTTTAGAAGGGTACTGGGAGGCTCTAGAAGGGTCTGGGTGCTTTTATAAGGGTCCGGGGAGCCTCTAGAAGGGTCTGGGTGATTTTAGAAAGGTCCTGGGGGGCTCTAGAAGGGTCTGGGGGCTTTTAGAAGGGTCCATGGGGGCTCTAGAAGGGTCTGGGGAATTTTAGAAGGGTCCTCGGATTCTCTAGAAGGGTCTGGGGGCTTTTCGAAGGATCCGGGGAGGGTCTAGAAGGGTCTGGGGGCTTTTAGAAGGGTCCTAGGGGCCTCTAGAAGGGTCTGGGGGCTTTTAGATGGGTCCTAGGGGGCTCTAGAAGGGTCTGGGGGCTTTTAGACTCATCCTGGGGGGCTCTAGAAGGGTCTGGGGGCTTTTCGAAGGATCCGGGGAGGGTCTAGAAGGGTCTGGGGGCTTTTAGAAGGGTCCTAGGGGCCTCTAGAAGGGTCTGGGGGCTTTTAGATGGGTCCTAGGGGGCTCTAGAAGGGTCTGGGGGCTTTTAGAATGATCCTGGGGGGCTCTAGAAGGGTCTGGGGGCTTTTAGAATGATCCGGGGACGGTCTAGAAAGGTCTGGGTGCTTTTTGAAGGATCCTAGGGGGCTCTAGAAGGGTCTGGGGGCTTTTAGAAGGATCCGGGGAGGGTCTAGATGGGTCTGGGGGCTTTTAGAAGGGTCCTGGGGTTCTCTAGAAGGGTCTGGTTGCTTTTAGAAGGGTACTGGGAGGCTCTAGAAGGGTCGGGGTGCTTTTATAAGGGTCCGGAGAGCCTCTAGAAGGGTCTGGGTGATTTTAGAAAGGTCCTGGGGGGCTCTAGAAGGGTCTAGAAGCTTTTAGACGGGTCCTGGGGGCCTCTAGAAGGGTCTGGGTGCTTTTAGAATGGTCTGGGTGGCTCTAGAAGGGTCTGGGGGCTTGTAGAAGGGTCCTGGGGGGCTCTAGAAGTGTCTGGGGGCTTTTAGAAGGGTCCTGGGGGCCTCTAGAAAGGTCTGGGGGCTTTTAGAAGGGTTCGGGGGGGCTCTAGAAAGGTCTGGGTGCTTTTAGAAGTGTCCTGGGGTGCTCTAGAAGGGTCTGGGGAATTTTAGAAGGGTCCTCGGATTCTCTAGAAGGGTCTCGGTGCTTCTAGAAGGGTCCTGGAGGGATGTAGAAGGTTCTGGGGGCTTTCAGAAGGGTCCTGGGGGTCTCTAGAAGGGTCTGGGCGCTTTTAGAAGTGTCCTGGGGGGCTCTAGAAGGGTCTGTGTGCCTTTAGAAGGGTCCTGGGTGACTCTAGAATGTTCTGCTAGCTTTCAGAAGGGTCCTGGGGTCATCTAGAAGGGTCTGGGGTCTTTTAGAAGGGTCCGGGGGGGCTCTAGAAGGGTCTGGGGACTTTTAGAAGGGTCCTGGGGTGCTCTAGAAGGGACGGGGTTCCTTAAGAGGGGCCCTTGGTGCCTCTTGAAGGGTCTGGGGGCATTTAGAAGGGTCCTGGGGGACTCTAGAAGGGTCTAGGGACTTTTAGAAAGGTACTGGGGGGCTCTAGAAGGGTCTGGGGGCTTTTAGACTCATCCTGGGGGGCTCTAGAAGGGTCTGGGGGCTTTTCGAAGGATCCGGGGAGGGTCTAGAAGGGTCTGGGGGCTTTTAGAAGGGTCCTAGGGGCCTCTAGAAGGGTCTGATGGCTTTTAGATGGGTCCTAGGGGGCTCTAGAAGGGTCTGGGGGCTTTTAGAATGATCCTGGGGGGCTCTAGAAGGGTCTGGGGGCTTTTAGAATGATCCGGGGACGGTCTAGAAAGGTCTGGGTGCTTTTTGAAGGATCCTAGGGGGCTCTAGAAGGGTCTGGGGTCTTTTAGAAGGATCCGGGGAGGGTCTAGATGGGTCTGGGGGCTTTTAGAAGGGTCCTGGGGTTCTCTAGAAGGGTCTGGTTGCTTTTAGAAGGGTACTGGGAGGCTCTGGAAGGGTCGGGGTGCTATTATAAGGGTCCGGAGAGCCTCTAGAAGGGTCTGGGTGATTTTAGAAAGGTCCTGGGGGGCTCTAGAAGGGTCTGGGGTCTTTTAGAAGGGTCCTGGGTGGCTCTAGAAGGGTCTGGGGGCTTTTAGAAGGGTCCTGGGGTGCTCTAGAATGGTCTGGGGGCTTTTAGAAGGGTCCTGGGAGGCTCTAGAAGGGTCTGGGGTCTTTTAGAAAGGTCCTGGGAGGATCTAGATGGGTCTGGGGGCTTTTAGAAGGGTCCTGGGATGCTCTAGAAGGGTCTGGTTGCTTTTAGAAGGGTACTGGGAGGCTCTAGAAGGGTCGGGGTGCTTTTATAAGGGTCCGGAGAGCCTCTAGAAGGGTCTGGGTGATTTTAGAAAGGTCCTGGGGGGCTCTAGAAGGGTCTAGAAGCTTTTAGACGGGTCCTGGGGGCCTCTAGAAGGGTCTGGGTGCTTTTAGAATGGTCTGGGTGGCTCTAGAAGGGTCTGGGGGCTTGTAGAAGGGTCCTGGGGGGCTCTAGAAGTGTCTGGGGGCTTTTAGAAGGGTCCTGGGGGCCTCTAGAAAGGTCTGGGGGCTTTTAGAAGGGTTCGGGGGGGCTCTAGAAAGGTCTGGGTGCTTTTAGAAGTGTCCTGGGGTGCTCTAGAAGGGTCTGGGGAATTTTAGAAGGGTCCTCGGATTCTCTAGAAGGGTCTCGGTGCTTCTAGAAGGGTCCTGGAGGGATGTAGAAGGTTCTGGGGGCTTTCAGAAGGGTCCTGGGGGTCTCTAGAAGGGTCTGGGCGCTTTTAGAAGTGTCCTGGGGGGCTCTAGAAGGGTCTGTGTGCCTTTAGAAGGGTCCTGGGTGACTCTAGAATGTTCTGCTAGCTTTCAGAAGGGTCCTGGGGTCATCTAGAAGGGTCTGGGGTCTTTTAGAAGGGTCCGGGGGGGCTCTAGAAGGGTCTGGGGACTTTTAGAAGGGTCCTGGGGTGCTCTAGAAGGGACGGGGTTCCTTAAGAGGGGCCCTTGGTGCCTCTTGAAGGGTCTGGGGGCATTTAGAAGGGTCCTGGGGGACTCTAGAAGGGTCTAGGGACTTTTAGAAAGGTACTGGGGGGCTCTAGAAGGGTCTGGGGGCTTTTAGACTCATCCTGGGGGGCTCTAGAAGGGTCTGGGGGCTTTTCGAAGGATCCGGGGAGGGTCTAGAAGGGTCTGGGGGCTTTTAGAAGGGTCCTAGGGGCCTCTAGAAGGGTCTGGGGGCTTTTAGATGGGTCTTAGGGGGCTCTAGAAGGGTCTGGGGGCTTTTAGAATGATCCTGGGGGGCTCTAGAAGGGTCTGGGGGCTTTTAGAATGATCCGGGGACGGTCTAGAAAGGTCTGGGTGCTTTTTGAAGGATCCTAGGGGGCTCTAGAAGGGTCTGGGGTCTTTTAGAAGGATCCGGGGAGGGTCTAGATGGGTCTGGGGGCTTTTAGAAGGGTCCTGGGGTTCTCTAGAAGGGTCTGGTTGCTTTTAGAAGGGTACTGGGAGGCTCTAGAAGGGTCGGGGTGCTTTTATAAGGGTCCGGAGAGCCTCTAGAAGGGTCTGGGTGATTTTAGAAAGGTCCTGGGGGGCTCTAGAAGGGTCTGGGGTCTTTTAGAAGGGTCCTGGGTGGCTCTAGAAGGGTCTGGGGGCTTTTAGAAGGGTCCTGGGGTGCTCTAGAATGGTCTGGGGGCTTTTAGAAGGGTCCTGGGTGGCTCTAGAAGGGTCTGGGGTCTTTTAGAAAGGTCCTGGGAGGATCTAGATGGGTCTGGGGGCTTTTAGAAGGGTCCTGGGATGCTCTAGAAGGGTCTGGGGGCTTTTAGAAGGGTCCATGGGGGCTCTAGAAGGGTCTGGGGAATTTTAGAAGGGTCCTCGGATTCTCTAGAAGGGTCTGGGGGCTTTTAGAAGGGTCCTGGAGGGCTCTAGAAGGGTCTGGGGACTTTTAGAAGGGTCCTGGTGGCCCCTAGACGGGTCTGGGGGCTATTAGAAGGGTCCTGGGGGGCTCTAGAAGGGTCTGGGTGCTTGTAGAATGGTCCTGGGGGGGTCTAGAACGGTCTGGTTGCTTTTAGAAGGGTCCTGGGTGTCTCTAGAAGGGTCTGGGTGCTTTTAGATGGGTCCTAGGGGGCTCTTGAAGGGTCAGGGGGCTTTTAGAATGATCCTGGGGGGCTCTAGAAGGGTCTGGGGGCTTTTAGAATGATCCAGGGACGGTCTAGAAAGGTCTGGGTGTATTTTGAAGGATCCTAGGGGGCTCTAGAAGGGTCTGGGGTCTTTTAGAATGATCCGGGGAGGGTCTAGAAGGGTCTGGGTGCTTTTAGAAGGGTCCTGGGGGTCTCTAGAAGGGTCTGGTGGCTTTTAGAAGGGTCCTGGGAGGCTCTTGAAGGGTCTGGGTGCTTTTATAAGGGTCCGGGGAGCCTCTAGAAGGGTCTGGGTGCTTTTGGAATGGTCCTGGAGTGCTCTAGAAGGGTCTAGAGGCTTTTAGACGGGTCTTGGTGTGCTCTAGAAGGGACGGGGGGGCTTAAGAAGGGCCCTGGGGCCTCTAGAAGGGTCTGGGGGCTTGTAGAAGGGTCCTAGGGGGCTCTAGAAGGGTTTGGAAGCTTTTAAAAGCGTCCTGGGGGCTCTAGAAGGGTCTGGGGGCTTTTAGAAGGGTCCTGGGGCGCTCTAGAAGGGTCTAGGGGCTTTTAGAAGGGTCCTGGAGGCCTCTAGAAGGATCTGGGGGCTTTTAGATGGGTCCTGGGGTTCTCTAGAAGGGTCTGGGGGCATTTAGAAGGGTCCTGAGGGGCTCTAGAAGGGTCTGGTTGCTTTTAGAATGATCCGGGGACGGTCTAGAAGGGTCTTTATGCTTTTTGAAGTATCCTAGGCGGCTCTAGAAGGGTCTGGGTTCTTTTAGAAGGGTCCTGGGGGGCTCTAGAAGGGTCTGGGGTCTTTTAGAATGGTCAGGGGAGGCTCTAGAAGGGTCTGGGGGCTTTTAGAAGGGTCCTGGGAGGCTCTAGAAGGGTCTAGAGGCTTTTAGAAGGGTCCTGGGGGCCTCTAGAAGGGTCTGGGGGCGTTTAGAAGGGACCTGTGAGGCTCTGGAAGGGTCTGGGTGCTTTTATAATGGTCCTGGGGGCCTCTAGAAGGGTCTGGGGGCTTTTATAAGGGTCCAGGGGGGCTCTAGAAGGGTCTGGGGACTTTTAGAAGGGTCCTGGTGGCATCTAGACGGGTCTGGGGGCTATTAGAAGGGTCCTGGGGGGCTGTAGAAGGGTCTGGGGACTTGTAGAAGGGTCCTGGGAGGCTCTGGAAGGGTCTGGGTGCTTTTATAAGGGTCCTGGGGGCCTCTAGAAGGGTCTGGGGGCTTTTACAAGGGTCCTGGGGGGCTCTAGAAGAATCTGGGGACTTTTAGAAGGGTCCTGGGTGGCTCTAGAAGGGTCTGGGGGCTTTTAGAAGGGTCCGGGGGGGCTCTAGAAGGGTCTGGGGAATTTTAGAAGGGTCCTCGGATTCTCTAGAAGGGTCTGGGGTCTTTTAGAAGGGTCCTGGAGGGCTCTAGATGGTTCTGGGAGCTTTCAGAAGGGTCCTGGGGGTCTCTAGAAGGGTCTGGGTGCTTTTAGAAGGGTCCTGGGGGGCTCTAGAAGGGTCTGGGTGCCTTTAGAAGGGTCCTGGGTGACTCTAGAATGTTCTGCTGGCTTTCAGAAGGGTCCTGGGATTCTCTAGAAGGGTCTGGGGGCTTTTAGAAGGGTCCTGGGGGGCTCTAGAAGGGTCTGGGGGCTTTTAGAAGGGTCCTGGGGGGCTCTAGAATGGTCTGGGGGATTTTAGAAGGGTCCTGGGAGGCTCTAGAAGGGTCTGGGGTCTTTTAGAAAGGTCCTGGGAGGATCTAGATGGGTCTGGGGTCTTTTAGAATGGTCCTGGGATGCTCTAGAAGGGTCTGGGGGCTTTTAGAATGGTCCTAGGGGCCTCTAGAAGGGTCTGGGGGCTTTTAGATGGATCCTAGGGGGCTCTAGAAAGGGTCTGGGGGCTTTTAGAATGATCCTGGGGGGCTCTAGAAGGGTCTGGGGGCTTTTAGAATGATCCGGGGACGGTCTAGAAAGGTCTGGGTGCTTTTTGAAAGATCCTAGGGGGCTCTAGAAGGGTCTGGGGGCTTTTAGAAGGATCCGGGGAGGGTCTAGAAGGGTCTGGGGGCTTTTAGAAGGGTCCTGGGGTTCTCTAGAAGGGTCTGGTTGCTTTTAGAAGGGTACTGGGAGGCTCTAGAAGGGTCTGGGTGCTTTTATAAGGGTCCGGGGAGCCTCTAGAAGGGTCTGAGTGATTTTAGAAAGGTCCTGGGGGGCTCTAGAAGGGTCTGGGGGCTTTTAGAAGGGTCCATGGGGGCTCTAGAAGGGTCTGGGGAATTTTAGAAGGGTCCTCGGATTCTCTAGAAGGGTCTGGGGGCTTTTAGAAGGGTCCTGGAGGGCTCTAGAAGGTTCTGGGTGCTTTCAGAAGGGTCCTGGGGGTCTCTAGAAGGGTCTGGGGCCTTTTAGAAGGGTCCTGGGGGGCTCTAGAAGGGTCTGGGTGCCTCTAGAAGAGTCCTGGGTGACTCTAGAATGTTCTGCTGGCTTTCAGAAGGGTCCTGGGGTCCTCTAGAAGGGTCTGGGGGATTTTAGAAGGGTCCTGGGTGGCTCTAGAAGGGTCTGGGGGCTTTTAGAAGGGTCCTGGGGTGCTCTAGAATGGTCTGGGGGCTTTTAGAAGGGTCCTGGGAGGCTCTAGAAGGGTCTGGGGGCTTTTAGAAAGGTCCTGGGTGGCTCTAGAAGGGTCTGGGGGCTTTTCGAAGGGTCCTGGGAATCTCTAGAAGGGTCTGGGGGCTTATAGAAGGGTCCTGGGAGGCTCTAGATGGGTCTGGGTGCTTTTAGAAGGGTCCTGGGATGCTCTAGAAGGGTCTGGGGGCTTTTAGAAGGGTCTTGGGGGGCTCTAGAAGGTTCTGTGTGCTTTTAGAAGGGTCCTGGGTGGCTCTTGAAAAGTCTGGGGGCTTTTAGAAGGGTTCGGGGGGGCTCTAGAAGGGTCTGGGTGCTTTTAGAAGTGTCCTGGGGTGCTCTGGAAGGGTCTGGGGAATTTTAGAAGGGTCCTCGGATTCTCTAGAAGGGTCTCGGTGCTTCTAGAAGGGTCCTGGAGGGATGTAGAAGGTTCTGGGGGCTTTCAGAAGGGTCCTGGGGGTCTCTAGAAGGGTCTGGGCGCTTTTAGAAGTGTCCTGGGGGGCTCTAGAAGGGTCTGTGTGCCTTTAGAAGGGTCCTGGGTGACTCTAGAATGTTCTGCTAGCTTTCAGAAGGGTCCTGGGGTCATCTAGAAGGGTCTGGGGTCTTTTAGAAGGGTCCGGGGGGGCTCTAGAAGGGTCTGGGGACTTTTAGAAGGGTCCTGGGGTGCTCTAGAAGGGACGGGGTTCCTTAAGAGGGGCCCTTGGTGCCTCTTGAAGGGTCTGGGGGCATTTAGAAGGGTCCTGGGGGACTCTAGAAGGGTCTAGGGACTTTTAGAAGGGTACTGGGGGGCTCTAGAAGGGTCTGGGGGCTTTTAGACTCATCCTGGGGGGCTCTAGAAGGGTCTGGGGGCTTTTCGAAGGATCCGGGGAGGGTCTAGAAGGGTCTGGGGTCTTTTAGAATGGTCCTAGGGGCCTCTAGAAGGGTCTGGGGGCTTTTAGATGGGTCCTAGGGGGCTCTAGAAGGGTCTGGGGGCTTTTAGAATGATCCTGGGGGGCTCTAGAAGGGTCTGGGGGCTTTTAGAATGATCCGGGGACGGTCTAGAAAGGTCTGGGTGCTTTTTGAAGGATCCTAGGGGGCTCTAGAAGGGTCTGGGGGCTTTTAGATGGATCCGGGGAGGGTCTAGATGGGTCTGGGGGCTTTTAGAAGGGTCCTGGGGTTCTCTAGAAGGGTCTGGTTGCTTTTAGAAGGGTACTGGGAGGCTCTAGAAGGGTCGGGGTGCTTTTATAAGGGTCCGGGGAGCCTCTAGAAGGGTCTGGGTGATTTTAGAAAGGTCCTGGGGGGCTCTAGAAGGGTCTAGAGGCTTTTAGACGGGTCCTGGGGGCCTCTAGAAGGGTCTGGGTGGCTCTAGAAGGGTCTGGGGGCTTGTAGAAGGGTCCGGGGGGGCTCTAGAAGCGTCTGGGGGCTTTTAGAAGGGTCCTGGGGGCCTCTAGAAGGGTCTGGGAGCTTTTAGAATGGTCCTGGGGGGCTCTAGAAGGGTCTGGGTGCTTGTAGAAGGGTCCTGGGGGTGTCTAGAACGGTCTGGGGGCTTTTAGATGGGTCCTGGGGGTCTCTAGAAGGGTCTGGGTGCTTTTAGATGGGTCCTAGGGGGCTCTAGAAGGGTCAGGGGGCTTTTAGAATGATACTGGGGGGCTCTAGAAGGGTCTGGGGGCTTTTAGAATGATCCAGGGACGGTCTAGAAGGGTCTGGGTGCTTTTTGAAGGATCCTAGGGGGCTCTAGAAGGGTCTGGGTTCTTTTAGAATGATCCGGGGAGGGTCTAGAAGGGTCTGGGTTCTTTTAGAAGGGTCCTGGGAGTCTCTAGAAGGGTCTGGTGGCTTTTAGAAGGGTCCTGGGGAGCTCTAGAAGGGTCTGGGTGCTTTTATAAGGGTCCGGGGAGCCTCTAGAAGGGTCTGGGTGCTTTTGGAAAGGTCCTGGAGTGCTCTAGAAGGGTCTAGAGGATTTTAGACGGGTCCTGGTGTGCTCTAGAAGGGACGGGGGTCTTAAGAAGGGCCCTGGGGTCTCTAGAAGGGTCTGGGGGCTTGTAGAAGGGTCCTGGGGGGCTCTAGAAGGGTTTGGAAGTTTTTAGAAGCGTCCTGGGGGCTCTAGAAGGGTCTGGGCTCTTTTATACTGTCCTGGGGGTCTGTAGAAGGGTCTGGGTGCTTTTAGAAGGGTCCTGTGGGGCTCTAGAAGGATCCTGGGGCTTTCAGAAGGGTCGTGGGGGCCTCTAGAAGGGTCTAGGGGCTTTTAGAAGGGTCCGGGGGAGCTCTAGAAGGGTCTGGGGGCTTTTAGAAGGGTCCTGGGGTGCTCTAGAAGGGTCTGGGGGCCTTTAGAAGGGTCCTAGTGTGCTCTAGAAAGTACGGGGGGGCTTAAGAGGGGCCCTGGGGCCTCTAAAAATGTCTGGTGTCTTTTAGAAGGGTCCTGGGGGGCTGTATAAGGGTCTGGAGGATTTTAAATGGGTCCGGGGGGGCTCTAGAAGGGTCTGGGTGCTTTTAGAAGGGTCCTGGGGTGCTCTAGAAGAGTCTGGGGGCTTTTATAGGGTCCTGGGGGTCTGTAGAAAGGTCTGGGGGCTTTCAGAAGGGTCCTGGGGGACTCTAGAAGGGTCTGGGTGCTTTTAGAAGGGTACAGGGGGGCTCTAAAAGGGTCTGGGTGCTTTTAGAATGGTCCTGGGGGCCTCTAGAAGGGTCTGGGGGCTTTTAGAAGGGTCCTGGGATGCTCTAGAAGGGTCTGGGGGCTTTTAGAAGAATCCGGGGAGGGTCTAGATTAGTCTGGGGGCTTTTAGAAGGGTCCTTGGGTGCTCTAGAAGGGTCTGGGTTCTTTTAGAAAGGTCCTGGGGTGCTCTAGAAGGGTCT
Source organism: Clamator glandarius (assembly GCA_033459285.1). Taxonomy (NCBI): domain Eukaryota; kingdom Metazoa; phylum Chordata; class Aves; order Cuculiformes; family Cuculidae; genus Clamator; species Clamator glandarius. The sequence continues at coordinate 19,344 of JAUNZM010001225.1, forward strand.
GGGGGCTTTTAGAAGGATCCGGGGAGGGTCTAGAATGGTCTGGGGGCTTTTAGAATGGTCCTGGGGGGCTCTAGAAGGGTCTGGGTGCTTTTAGAAGGGTCCTGTGGGGCTCTAGAAGGGTCTGGGGGCTTTTAGAAGTGTCCTGGGTGTATCTAGAAGGGTCTGTAGGCTTTTATAGGGTCCTCGGGGTCTGTAGAAGTGTCTGGGTGCTTTTAGAAGGGTCCTGTGGGGCTCTAGAAGGTTCTGGGGGCTTTCAGAAGGGTCCTGGGGGCCTCTAGAAGGGTCTAGAGGCTTTTAGAAGGGTCCTGGGGTGATCTGGAAGGGTCTGGGGACTTTTAGAAGGGTCCTGGGCTGCTCTAGAAGGGACGGGGTGCCTTAAGAGGGGCCCTGGGGGGCTCTAGAATGGTCTGGGATCTTTTAGAAGGGTCCTGGGGTGCTATAGAAGGGTCTGGGGCCTTTTAGAATGGTCCTGGGGATCTCTAGAAGTGTCTGGGGGCTTTTAGAATTATCCGGAGAGGGTCTAGAAGTTTCTGCGGCCTTTTAGAAGGGTCCTGGGGGGCTCTAGAAGGGTCTGGGGGCTTTTAGAAGGGTCTTGGAGTGCTCTAAAATGGTCTGGGGGCATTAAGATGGACCCTGGGTACATCTAGAAGGGTCTGGGGTCTTTTAGAAGGGTCCTGGGGGGCTCTAGAAGGGTGTGGGGGATTTTAGAAGGGTCCTGGGAGGATCTAGAAGGGTATGGGGGCTTTTAGAAGGATCCGGGGAGGATCTAGAAGGGTATGGGGGCTTTTAGAAGGATCCGGGGACGGTCTAGAAGGGTCTGGGGGCTTTTAGAAAGGTCCTGGTTGACTCTAGAAGGGTCTCGGGACTTTTAGAAGGGTCCTGGGGGCCTCTAGAAGGGTCTGGGTTCTTTTAGAATGGTCCTGGGGGGCTCTAGAAGGGTCTGGGGGCTTTTAGATGTGTCCTGGGGGGCTCTAGAATGGTCTGGGGGCTTTTAGATGAGTCCTAGCGGGCTCTAGAAGGGTCTGCGGGCTTTTAGAATGATCCTGGGGGGCTCTAGAAGGGTCTGGGGGCTTTTAGAATGATCCGGGGACGGTCTAGAAGGGTCTTTATGCTTTTTGAAGGATCCTAGGGTGCTCTAGAATGGTCTGGGGTCTTTTAGAAGTGTCCTGGGGGGTTTTGAAGGGTCTGGGGGCATTTAGAATGGTCCTGGGAGGCTCTAGAAGGGTCTGGGTGCTTTTAGAAGGGTCCTGGGGGGCTCTAGAAGGGTCTAGAGGCTTTTAGAAGGGTCCTGGGAGGCTCTGGAAGGGTCTGGGTGCTTTTATAAGGGTCCTGGGGGCCTCTAGAAGTGTCTGGTGGCTTTTACAAGGGTCCGGGGGGGCTCTAGAAGGGTCTGGGGACTTTTAGAAGGGTCCTAGTGGCCTCTAGACAAGTCTGGGGGCTATTAGAAGGGTCCTGGGGGGCTGTAGAAGGGTCTGGGGGCTTGTAGAAGGGTCCTGGGGGGGGCTAGAATGGTCTGGGGTCTTTTAAAAGGGTCCTGGGTGGCTCTAGGAGGTTCTGGGGGCTTTCAGAATGGTCCTGGGGGTGTCTAGAAGGGTCTGGGTGCTTTTAGAACGGTCCTGGGGGGCTCAAGAATGGTCTGGGTGCTTTTAGAAGGGTCCTGTGTGGCTCTAGAAGGTTCTGGGGGCTTTCAGAAGGGTCCTGGGGGCCTCTAGAAGGGTCTAGGGGCTTTTAGAAGGGTCCGGGGGGGCTCTAGAAGGGTCTGGGGGCTTTTAGAAGGGTCCTGGGGTGCTCTAGAAGGGTCTGGGGGCTTTTAGAAGGGTCCTGGGATGCTCTAGAAGGGACGGGGCTGCTTAAGATGGGCCCTGGGGCCTCTAGAAGGGTCTGGGGGCTTTTAGAAGGGTCCTGGGGGGCTCTAGAAGGGTCTGGAAGTTTTTAGAAGGGTCCTGGGGGGCTCTAGAAGGGTCTGGGGGCTTTTAGAAGGGTCCTGGGGGGCTCTAGAATGGTCTGGGGTCTTTTAGAAGGGTCCTGGGGGGCTCTAGAAGGGACGGGGTGGCTTAAGAGGGGCCCTGGGTCCTCTAGAAGGGTCTGGGGGCTTTTAGAAGGGTCCTGGGGGGCTCTAGAAGGGTCTGGGGTCTTTTAGAAGGGTCCTGGGATCCTCTAGAAGGGTCTCGGGGCTTTTAGAAGGATCCGGGGAGGGTCTAGAAGGGTCTGGGGGCTTTTAGAAGGGTCTTGGGAGGCTCTAGAAGGGTCTGGGGCCTTTTCAAAGGAACCTGAACGTCTCCAGAAGGGTCTGGGGGCTTTTGGAAGGGTCCTTGGGGGCTCTAGAATGGTCTGGGTCCTTTGTACTTAGCTGGCAGGGGAGACACCCTGATCAAGCAGGTGCTTTTCCCAGGCCAGTCTCATCCTTTGCACTCCGGGTGTGCTGAGCCCTGCGAATTCCCCAAATGTGCAAAATTAAAATTTTTTCTCTAGAAGCACCCAGACCCTTCTAGAGCCCCCCAGGAACCTTCTAAAAGCACCCAGACACTTTTAGAGCCCCCAGTGTGCTTCTCAAAGCCCCCGGACTTTCTAGAGCCCCCCAAAACCTTATAAAGGCCCCCAAAATCTTATAAAGCCCCCCAGGCCCTACTAAACCCCCTTAGGACCCTTCTACAATACCCTAGACCCTTCTAGAGCCACCGAGGACCCTTCTAAAAGACCCCAAACCCTTCCGGAGCCCCTTAGGAACCTTTTTAGAGACCCTAGACCCTCCTAGATCCTTCAAGGACTCTTCTAAAAGCCCCCAGATACTTCTAGGGGTTAGAGGCAGGGTTAGGGTTAGGGTTAGGGTTAGGGTTAGGGTTAGAGTTAGGATTCGGGTTAGGGTTAGAGATAGGGTTAGGGTTAGGGTTAGGGTTAGGGTTAGGGTTAGGGTTAGGGTTAGGGTTAGAGTTAGGGTTAGGGTTAGGGTTAGGGTTAGTGTTAGGGTTAGGGTTAGGGTTAGGGTTAGAGTTAGGGTTAGGGTTAGGGTTAGGGTTAGGGTTAGGGTTAGGGTTAGGGTTAGGGTTAGAGTTAGGGTTAGAGTTAGGGTTAGGTTTAGGGTTAGGGTTAGGGTTAGGGTTAGAGTTAGGGTTAGGGTTAGGGTTAGGGTTAGGGTTAGGGTTAGGGTTTGGGTTTGTGTTAGAGTTAGGGTTAGAGTAAGAGTTAGGGTTAGGGATAGGGTTAGGTACATTTTTAGCCCTACAAGACCCATCTAAAAGCACTCAGACCATTCAACATCCCCTCAGGACCCTCCTAACTGTCCCCAGATCCTTCTAGAGCCCACCAGGACCCTTCTAAAAGACCCAGACCCCTCTAGAGCCCCCCAAGACCATTCTAAAAGCCCCCAGACCCTTATAGAGCCCCCCAGGACCCTTCTAATAGCCCCCAGAGCCTTCTAGATGCCCCCAGGACGCTTCTAAAAGCCCTAACACCCTTCTAGAGCCCCTCAGGACCCTTCTAAAAGCCTCCAGACACTTCTAGAGCTCCCCAGGACCCTTCTAAAATCCCCCAGACCCTTCTAGAGGCCCCCAGGGACCCTCTAATGGTCCCCAGACCCTTCTAAAGCCCCCCAGGACCCATCTAAAAGCACCCAGACCCTTCTACATCCCCACCGAACCCTTCTAAAAGCCCCCAGACCCTTCTAGAGCCACCCAGGTCACTTCTAAAAGCACCCAGACCTTTCTAGATGCACCCAGGACCCTTCTGAAAGCACCCAGACCCTTCTAGACCATCCCCGGATCATTCTAAAAGCACCCAGACCCATCTAGAGCCCACCAGGACTCTTCTAAAACCCTCCAGACCCTTCTAGAGGCCCCCAGGACCCTTCTGAATGCCCCCAGACCCTTCTAGACCACCCAGGACCCTTCTAAAAGCCTCCAGACCCTTCTAGAGCTCCCCAGGACCCTTCTAAATGCACCCAGACATTTCTAGCGCCCCCCAGGACCCTTCTAAAAGCCCCCAGACCCATCTAGAGCTCCCCAGGACCCTTCTAAAAGCCCCCAGACCCTTCTAGAGCCCCCCAGGACCCTTCTAAAAGCACCCAGACCCTTCGAGAGCCCCACAGGACCCTTCTAAAAGCCACCAGACCCTTCTAGACCCTCCCCGAATCCTTCTAAAAGCACTCAGACCCTTCTAGAGACACGCAGGACCCTTCTAAAAGCCCCCAGACCCTTCTAGAGCCTCCCAGGACCATTCTAAAAGCCCCCAGACAATTCTAGAGCTCCCCAGGACCCTTCTAAAATCCCCCAGACCCTTCTAGAGGACCCCAGTGCCCCTCTAATGTTCCCCAGACCCTTCTAGAGCCCCCAAGGACCCTTCTAAAAGCCCCCAGAGCCTTCTAGACCCTCCCTGGATCCTTCTAATTGCACCCAGACCCTTCTAGAGCCCCCCAGGACCCTTCTACAAGACCTCCGAACCCTTCTACAGACTCTACGGACACTTCTAAAAGCCCCCGGACCCTTCTAGAGCCCCCCAGGACCCATCTAAAAGCCCCCAGACCATTCTACAGCCACACAAGACCCTTCTGAAAGCACCCAGACCCTTCTAGAGCCCCCCAGGACCCTTCTAAAAGAACCCAGACCCTTCTACACCCTCCCAGGATCATTCTAAAAGCACCCAGACCCTTCTACAGCCTCCCAGGACCCTTCTAAAATCCTTCAGACCCTTCTAGAAGCCCCCAGGACCCTTCTGAAAGCCCCCAGAGCCTTGTAGATGCCCCCAGGACCCTTCTAAAAGCAACCACACCCTTCTAGAGCCCCCCAGGACGCTTCTAAAAGCCCCCAGACCATTCTAGAGCCACCCAGAACCCTTCTAAAAGCCCCCAAACCCTTCTAGAGGCACCCAAGATCCTTCTAAAAGCCCCCAGACCCTTCTAGAGCCCCCCAGGACCCTTCTAAATGCCCCCAGACCATTCTAGAGCCACCCAGGACCCTTCTAAAAGACCCCAGACTCTCCTAGAGCTCCCCAGGACTCTTCTAAAACCACCCAGGCCCTTCTAGAGGCCGCCAGGGCTCCTCTAATGGTCCCCAGACCCTTCTAGAGCCCCCAAGGACCCTTCTAAAAGCCCCCAGAGCCTTCTAGACCCTCCCCGGATCCTTCTAATAGCACCCAGACCCTTCTAGAGCCTCCACGGACACTTCTAAAAGCAACCAGACCCTTCTAGAGCCTCCCAGGACCCTTTTAAAATCCCTCAGACACTTCTAGAGGCCCCCAGGACCCTTCTAAAATATCCCAGAGCCTTCAAGATGCCCCCAGGACAATTCTAAAAGACCTCACACCCTTCTAGAGCCCCCCAGGAACCTTCTAAAAGCCCCCAGACACTTCTAGAGACCCGCAGGACCATTCTAATAGCACTCAGACCCTTCTAGAGTCTACCAGGACCCTTCTAAAAGCACCCAGACCTTTCTAGAGCTCCCCAGGACCATTCTAAACTCACCCAGACCCTTCCAGAGCCCAACAGGACGCTTCTAAATGCACCCAGACCCATCTAGAGCACCCCAGGACTCTTCTAAAAGCCTCCAGTCCATTCTAGAGGCCCCCAGGACCCTTCTGAATGCCCCCAGACACTTCTAGAGCCCCCCAGGACTCTTCTAAAAGACCCCAGACCATTCCAGAGGCCCTCAGGACCCTTCTGAAAGCGCCCAGACACTTCTAGATCAACCCAGGACCCTTCTAAATGCACCCAGACACTTCTAGCGCCACCCAGGACCCTTCTAAAAGACCCCAGACCCTTCTAGCGCTCCCCAGGACCCTTCTAAACGTCCCCAGACCATTCTAGACCCACCCCGAATCCTTCTAAAAGCGCCCAGACCATTCTAAAACCTCCCAGGACCCTTCTAAAAGGCCGCAGACACCTCTAGAGGACCCCAGGACCCTTCTAAAAGCCCCCAGAGCCTTCTAGATGCCCCCAGGACCCTTCTAAAAGCCCTCACACCCTTTAGAGCCCCCCAGGACCCTTCTAAAAGCCCCCAGACCCCTCTAGAGGCCCCGCAGGACCCTTCTAAAAGCCCCCAGACCCTTCTAGAGACACGCAGGACCCTTTTAAATGCCCCCAGACACTTCTAGAGTCTCCCAGGACCGTTCTAAAAGCCCCCAGACATTTCTAGAGCCCCCCAGGACCCTTCTAAAAGTACCCAGACCATTCTAGAGCCCCCTAGGACTCTTCTTAAAGCCCCCAGACCCTTCTAGAGAATCCCAGGTCCACTCTAAAAGCACCCAGACCCTTCTAGAGCCTACCAGGACCCTTCTAAAATCCCCCAGACTCTTCTAGAGCCCCCCAGGACCCTTCTAAAAGCCCCCAGACCCTTCTAGACCCTACCCGGATCCTTCTAAAAGCACCCAGACCCTTCTAGAGCCTCCCAGGACCCTTCTAAAATCCCTCAGACCTTTCTAGAGCCCCCCAGGACCCTTATAAAAGCACCCAGAGCCTTCTAGATGCCCACAGGACCCTTCTAAAAGCCCCCACACCCTTCTAGAGCCCCCCAGGACCCTTCTAAAAGCCCCCAGACCCTTCTAGAGACCCGCAGGACCCTTCTAAAAGCCCCCAGACATTTCTAGAGGACACCAGGACCCTTCTAAAAGCCCCCAGACCCTTCTAGAGCTCCCCAGTACCCTTCTAAAATCCCTCATACCCTTCTAGAGTCCCCCAGAGCTCCTCTAATGGTCCCCAGACCCTTCTAGAGCAACCAAGGACCATTCTAAAAGAGCCCAGACCCTTCTAGAGGCACCCAGGACCCTTCTAAAAGCACCCAGACCCTTCTAGAGGCCCCCAATACCCTTCAGAAAGCACCCAGACCCTTCTAGAGCCCCGCAGGACCCTTCTAAAAGCCGCCAGACCCTCCTAGAGCCTCCCCGGATCCTTCTAAAATCCTCCAGACATTTGTAGAGCCCGCCAGGACCCTTCTAAAAGCTCCCAGACCTATCTAGACCATCCCCGGATCCTTCTAAAATACTCCAGACATTTTTAGAGACCCCCAGGACCCTTCTAAAAGCCCCCAGACCCTTCTAGACCATCCCCGGATCCTTCTAAAAGCTCCCAGACCCATCTAGAGCACCCCAGGACTCTTCTAAAAGCCTCCAGACCCTTCTAGAATCACCCAGGACACTTCTGAATGCCCCCAGACCTTTCTAGACCCCCCAGGACCCATCTAAAAGCCTCCAGACCCTTCTAGAGGCCCCCAGGACCTTTCTGAAAGCAACCAAACCCTTCTAGAGCTCCCCAGGAACCTTCTAAATACACACAGACACTTCTAGCGCCTCCCAGGACCCTTCTAAAAGCCCCCAGACCCTTCTAGAGCTCACCAGGACCCTTCTAAAAGCCCCCAGACCCATCTAGATACCCAAAGGACCCTTCTAAAAGCCACAAGACCCTTCTAGAGCCCCCCAGGACCCTTCTAAAAGCCACCAGACCCTTCTAGAACCTCCCCGAATCATTCTAAAAGCACCCAGACCCTTCTAGAGCCTCCCAGGTCCCTTCTAACATCCCTCAGACATCTCTAGAGGCCCCCAGGACCCTTCTAAAAGCCCCCAGAACCTTCTAGATGCCCCCAGGACCCTTCTAAAAGCCCTCACACCCTTCTAGAGCACCCCAGGACCCTTCTAAAAGGCCCCAGACCCTTATAGAGCCGCCCAGGACTCTTCTAAAAGCCCCCAGACCCTTCTAGAGACCCGCAGGACCCTTCTAAACGCACCCAGACGCTTCTAGAGTCTACCAGGACCCTTCAAAAAGCCCCCAGACCCTTCTAGATATGCCCAGGACAATTCTAAACTCCCCCAGACCCTTCTAGAGGCCCCCAGGGCTCCTCTAATGGTCCCCAGACCATTCTAGAGCCCCCAAAGACCCTTCTAAAAGCCTCCAGACCCTTCTAGAGACACGCAGGACCCTTCTAAAAGACCCCAGACCCTTCTAGAGCCTCCCAGGACCCTTCTAAAAGCACCCAGACAATTCTAGAGCTCCCCAGGACCCTTCTAAAATCTCCCAGACCCTTCTAGAGGACCCCAGTGCCCCTCTAATGGTCCCCAGACCCTTCTATAGCCCCCAAGGACCCTTCTAAAAGCCCCCAGACCCTTCTAGACACTCCCAGGATCCTTCTAATAGCCCCAGACCATTCTAGAGCCCCCCATGACCCTTCTAAAAGACCCCAGACCCTTCTAGAGCCTCACGGACCCTTCTGAAAGCCCCCGGACCCTTCCAGAGCCCCCCAGGACCCATCTAAAGCCCCCAGACCCTTCTACTGCCCCACAGGACCATTCTAAAAGCCCCCAGACCATTCTAGAGCCACCCAGGACCCTTCTAAATGCACCTAGACACTTCTAGATGCCCCCAGGAACCTTCTAAAAGCCCCCAGACCTTTCTAGAGGCCCCCTGGACCCTTCAAAAAGACCCCAGACCCTTCTAGAGCCTCCCAGGACCATTCTAAAAGCACCCAGACACTTCTAGAGCCTCCCAGGACCCTTCTAAAAGCACCCAGACCCTTCTAGAGGCCCCCAGGACCATTCTAAAAGCCCCCAGACCCTTCTAGAGCCTCGCAGGACCCTTCTAAAAGCCCCCAGACCCTTCTAGACCCTGCCCGAATCCTTCTAAAAGCAACCAGACCCTTCTAGAGCCTCCCAGGACCCTTTTAAAATCCCTCAGACACTTCTAGAGGCCCCCAGGACCCTTCTAAAAGACCTCACAAACTTCTAGAGCCCCCCAGGACCATTCTAAAAGAACCCAGACCCTTCTAGAGACCCGAAGGACCCTTCTAAAAGCACTCAGACCCTTCTAGAGTCTCCCAGGACCCTTCTAAAAGCACCCAGACTCTTCTAGAGCACCCCAGGACCCTTCTAAATGCCCCCAGACTTTTCTAGAGGCCCCCAGGATCCTTCTAAAATCCCCCAGACCCTTCTAGAGACCCCCAGGACCCTTCTAAAAGACCCCAGACCATTCTAGAGCCCCCCAGGACTCTTCTAAATGCCCCCAGACACTTCTAGAGAGCCCAGGGCCCGTCTAAAAGCACCCAGACCCTTCTAGACCCTCCCCGGATCTTTCTAAAACCACCAGACACTTCTAGAGCCCCCCAGGACCATTCTCAAAGACTCCAGACCATTCTAGAGACCCCAGGACCCTTCTAAAAGCCCCCAGACCCTTCTTGATCTTCCCCGTATCTTTCTAAATGCCCCCAGACCCTTCTAGAGGACCCCAGGACCCTTCTAAAAGCCTCCAGACCCTTCTAGAGCCTCCCCGGATCATTCTAAAAGCCCATAGACGCTTCTAGATGCCCCCAGGACCATTCTAAAACCCTCCAGACATTTGTAGAGCCTCCCAGGACCCTTCTAAACGCCCCCAGACCCTTCTAGAACCTCCCCGGATCCTTCTAAAAGTACCCAGACCCATCTGGATCCTCCCAGGACCCTTCTAAAAGACCCCAGACCCTTCTAGAGGCCCCAAGAACCCTTCTAATAGCCCCTCAGACCCTTCTAGAGCCCCTCAGGACCCTTCTGAAAGCCCCCAGACCCTTCTAGATTCTCCCAGGACCTTCTAAAAGCCTCCAGACTTTTCTAGAGGCCCGCAGGACCCTTCTGAAAGCCCCCAGACCCTTCTAGAGCCCCCCATAACTCCTCTAAAAGACCCCAGACCCTTCTAGATAAGCCCAGGGCCCCTATAAAAGCACCCAGACCCTTCTAGAGCTCCCCAGGACCCTTCTAAAATTCCTCAGACCCTTCTAGAGCCCACCAGGACCCTTCTAAAATCCCCCAGACCGTTCTAGAAACCCCCAGGACCCTTCTAAATCCTCCCGACCGTTCTAGACCCTCCCCGGATCTTTCTAAAAGCCCCCACACCCTTCTAGAGCCACCCAGGACCCTTCTAAAAGCCTCCAGACCCTTCTAGAGCCCCCCAGGACCCTTCTAAAAGCCCCCAGACCCTTCTAGAGATTCCACGTATCCTTCTAAAAGCACCCAGACCCTTCTAGAGCCCCCCAGGACCCTTCTAAATGCCCCCAGACCAATCTAGAGCCCCCCAGGACTCTTCTAAAAACATCCAGTACCTTCTAGAGGCCACCAGGACCGTTCTGAATGCCCCCAGACCATTCTAGAGCCCATCAGGACCATTCTAAAAGCCTCCAGACACTTCTACATGTCCCCAGGACCCTTCTGAAAGCCCCAGACCCTTCTAGAGCTCCCCAGGACTCTTCTAAAAAGCCCCAGACCCTTCTAGAGCCCCCCAGGACCCGTCTAAAAGACCCCAGACCCTTCTAGAGCTCCACAGGACCCTTCTAAAAGCCCCAGACCCTTCTAGACCCTCCCCGGATCCTTCTAAAAGCACCCAGACCCTTCTAGAGCCTCCCCGGACCCTTCTAAAAGGCAGCAGACCATTCTAGAGGCACCCAGGACCCTTCTAAAAGCACCCAGAGACTTCTAGATGCACCCAGGACCATTCTAAAAGCCCTCATACCCTTCTAGAGCCCACCAGGACCCTTCTAAAAGCCGCCAGACCCTTCTAGAACCCCCCAGGACCCTTCTAAAAGCCCCCAGACGCTTCTAGAGACCCGCAGGACCCTTCTAAATGCACCCAGACCCTTCTAGAGTCACCCAGGACCCTTCTAAAAGCCCCCAGACCCTTCTAGAGCTCCCCAGGACCCTTCTAAAATACCCCAGACACTTCTAGAGGTCCCCAGGGCCCCTCTAGTGGTCCCCAGACCCTTCTAGAGCCACCAAGGACCATTCTAAAAGCATCCAGACCCTTCAAGAGCTCCCCAGAACCCTTCTAAAATCCCCCAGACCCTTCTAGAGGCCCCTAGGGCCCCTCTAATGGTCCCCAGACCCTTCTAGAGACCCCAAGGACCCTTCTAAAAGCCCCCAGAACCTTCTAGAGACCCGCAGGACCCTTCTAAAAGAACCCAGACCCTTCTAGAACCTGCCAGGACCCTTCTAAAATCCATCAGACCCTTCTAGAGCCTCCCAGGACCCTTCTAAAAGCCTCCAGATCCTTCTAGAGACCCGCAGGACCCTTCTAAAAGACTCCAGACCCTTCTAGAGCAACCCAGGACCATTCTAAAATCCCCCAGACCCTTCTAGAGCCCCCCAGGCCCCTTCTAAATGCCCCCAGACCCATCTAGAGCCCCCCAGGACCCTTCTAAAAGCATCCAATCCCTTCTAGAGGCCACCAGGACCGTTCTAAATGCCCCCAGACCCTTCTAGAGCGCTCCAGGACCCTTCTAAAAGCCTCCAGACCCTTCTAGAGCCTCCCAGGACCCTTCTGAAAGCCCCCAGACCCATCTAGATGCGCCCAGGACCCTTCCAAAAGACCCCAGACCATTCTAGAGCCCCCCAGGACTCTTCTAAAAGCTCCCAGAACCTTCTAGAGAAGTCCAGGGCCCCTCTAAAAGCACCCAGACCCTTCTAGAGCTCCCCAGGACCCTTCTAAAATCCCTCAGACCCTTCTAGAGCCCCCCAGGATCCTTCTAAAATACCCCAGACCCTTCTAGAACCCCCCAGGACCCTTCTAAAACCACCTAGACCGTTCTAGACCCTCCCCGGATCCTTCTAAAAGCACCCAGACCCTTCTAGAACCTGCCAGGACCCTTCTAAAATCCATCAGACCCTTCTAGAGCCTCCCAGGACCCTTCTAAAAGCCTCCAGATCCTTCTAGAGACCCGCAGGACCCTTCTAAAAGACTCCAGACCCTTCTAGAGCAACCCAGGACCATTCTAAAAGCCCCCAGACCCTTCTAGAAATTCCACGTATCCTTCTAAAATCCCCCAGACCCTTCTAGAGCCCCCCAGGACCCTTCTAAATGCCCCCAGACCCATCTAGAGCCCCCCAGGACCCTTCTAAAAGCATCCAATCCCTTCTAGAGGCCACCAGGACCGTTCTAAATGCCCCCATACCCTTCTAGAGCGCTCCAGGACCCTTCTAAAAGCCTCCAGACCCTTCTACATGCTCCCAAGACCCTTCTGAAAGCCCCCAGACCCTTCTAGAGCTCCCCAAGACCCTTCCAAATACACCCAGACACTTCTAGCGACCCCCAGGATCATTCTGAAAGCCCCAGACCATTCTAGAGCTCCCCAGGACTCTTCTAAAAGGCCCCAGAGCCTTCTAGAGCCCCCTAGGACCCGTCTAAAAGACCCCAGACGCTTCTAGAGCTCCACAGGACCCTTCTAAAAGCCCCAGACCCTTCTAGACCCTCCCCGGATCCTTCTAAAAGCACCCAGACCCTTCTAGA
>JAUNZM010001226.1:0-67343 GCA_033459285.1 Clamator glandarius
AAGAAAGGAAGAAAGAAAGGAAGAAAGGAAGAAAGGAAGAAAGAAAGGAAGAAAGGAAGAAAGAAAGGAAGAAAGGAAGAAAGGAAGAAAGAAAGGAAGAAAGAAAGAAAGAAAGAAAGAAAGAAAGAAAGAAAGAAAGAAAGAAAGAAAGAAAGAAAGAAAGAAAGAAAGAAAGAAAGAAAGAAAGAAAGAAAGAAAGAAAGAAAGAAAGAAAGAAAGAAAGAAAGAAAGAAAGAAAGAAAGAAAGAAAGAAAGAAAGAAAGAGAATACTGTAAGAAGTCAGGTGGAGGGTTTATCTGTTGTTTTCTATTTTTCTCTGCCATTTTACAAGTTTGTTAAACCAACCTGGTATTTAAGTTGCTTCAAGCCGGAGCTGCTGGTTGCAGCTCGGGGCTTCTGCTGAGCTCAGGCACCGCTTAAAACCTACATTGCAGCTCCACCTGCAGGCACTGAGCGGGGTGGCAGCCCTGGAAATCCCTGAAACCGGGTGAAATCGGAAAAAAATAGCCCTGGGAGAGGGCTGCTAGCTTCTGAGCTCTTTCCTCCAGGTCTCTTTTTCACCTCCTGCTGCCCTCCAGTCTTTCAAATGTTGGAGGTTTTAAGCAACTTGCCCCACCCTGTTGAGACCCAAAAGAAAATTGATGTCTCCTGGTAGCTGTCACCATTCCTGTGCTGACAAAGGATGTCTTTATCACACATTTGGAGGGTAGAAAAATTCATTGTGAGCTGTTTTCATTCATTTGAGTCACTGCTGACACACTGGGGAGAGACAGCGTGAGTTCTACACCTAAGGGCAGTTTTTGGTCTGGGTGCTGGCTGCCAGGGTTGTCGCGCTATCAGCTTTTTGGCAGTTTTATCAGCTTCAAAAAGGGTCATGTTGATAGAAAATGAGACAAAAGTGCTACAAAAAAAAACCCCTTCCATACTAGAAAAATCTTGCACGGAAGAGCGGGATTGTGTTTCTTGGTCACCAGCCACTGCCTTCCCTCTTTGCAAGCCATTTCTAAGGACAGGTAGTGAAAAAGCCCTTGAGAGGATTTATCCAAACCATCCTTCATTTCTCCTTTGTCCAGCAATTCAGTAGAATCTCAAGGGTTTGCACACTGGTTTATCTGAGGCATCCCAGAATGGGTCAGAGCTATGCAGGGTGCCCTTTCTCCCCTGCCACTGCTTTGCTGCACAACTTGTGGCACCTCCCTTAACTTCCCTGCCAGTCCTTGCAGATGTGCTTTTTTCACTACATTTCTTTTGGTAGAACATCTATTAAGTAATATTTCTGTGACTTATCTAAAGTCTCCTCCTTTTCCTAGCCCTGTAGCAGCTACAATGCAGTGTCAATCAGAGATGAGACTTGCCCTTATTTTTTTATCACTTACTTGGATGTTTTTCTCAGGAAAAAAAAAAAAAAATCCCTTTTCACTCTGTCCGAGGGAACAAACCCAACAACTGGCAGGAGCCACAGACCTGTAGGATTCAAGTGTCCCCTCCCTTGTCTTTATCTCAGGGCTCCTTCCCATCAGTGTATACTCCAGTTCATGTTAGCATCTAGGTCACTAACCCCAGTTGAGTAACAGGAAGCTTTCCAGAGTTTTTCAGCCCAAATTTCCTCTCTTTGTTGTAATTTCAATACCTTTTCCTCCCTTCACATTCCTTCTTCTCTGTCCCCCATACTTCAATCCATCCCTCCTTGTTTCCACCTCACCAGCAACGTGCCCTTGCTGGGTAGAGCCTGTCCTTCCAAGCAGACCCAGGGATGAGAGAGATACTCACTCACACATCCCCTGTCTGTCCAGAGGGGATTTATGATGTACTTAGGGCAGCAGCATTATCTGCATATCTTCCCAGCCCAACCATCCTCTCTGGGTCCCAGTCTCCTCCTGCCAGCCCAGGAGCCATCCCCCCACTCGCCCCCTGCCCTCCCCCTTGAAACTCCCCAATGAACAATTTTTCTCCTTCTCCCTTCAAATATTTGTCGACAATTATCACCGCCAGTCACACCCAGGCTGTCATTTGTTCAAACAAAACAGAAGGGGGACGGCTGCAGAAGAGGGGCAGATGGACTCTGGCAGGGTGAAACGAGAGCCGGGGGAGCAGTCAGGCCATAATGATAAGGAGAGTATAAAACACAGGCTGGGGCTGTCGAATTAAATGAGGGGGTGCCTGAGAGGGACTCCTTCAAACCACAGGAGACAAGCAAAAGGGAATAATGCGGAAGCAGGCAGGTGAAGCGATAAGATGCAGCCAGAAGAAGTCAGACAAATTCATTGTTTTTCAATTCTGGAGGACAATGCAAGTGGGAAGAGAAATAAAATTGCTGCTCAGGAGGGCTGGATGGCACTTGATGGTGGGGAAGGAGGGAGATAAGGAGCAGGAAGGTTTCAGAGGTGGAGAGATGAGATGGAGAAATGAGTAGAGAGGTGAAGAAAGCAGGTTAGGGACATGCAGTAGGAACTGAAGACTGGAAAGTGAGAAGGGAAGGCTGGATGCCGACACTGAAAGCACATAGCACTGGAAGGTGATGCTGGATTCAGCTAGGGAGAAGCAAAGCTTAAATCAGAAGAAATACAATGGAAAACAGGATGTCCTTAAGAGAGGAAGGGCTTAATCCAGAGTTTAGGACTTTATTTTGGGATTTGAGAGCGTGGGTCAGATTTGCTGCTGTGATGCAGCTCCTGGGTGATGCTCCAGTGGTACCACAAATGCAAGAGAGAGGATAGGAGCCTGGCTGAACCTGCAAGGATTTTCCTAGGATGATACAGAACCACCCAGCCCTTGCTTCTGGTGATAAATCTGGGAAGGTGTTTCAGGAAGTTTGCCTCCTTCAGATAGTGGGAAAAGGAAATGCAAAATATACTTTACAGCCTACCACATCTCACAGCTAGCTGTGGATGTCAATCAGAGCTGCTTCTGAATAAGGGGTATTTATAAAGCCTCTCCCCTACGTAGCTTTGGCATTTCCCTCACACGGAGGATGTCTGCCCAGACACCTACTTCTGCAAAACTTTGAGGAACAAGATCATCTTGCTGCCTGTCAAACGTGGTTGAAATCAGCAGTGGGCACCGCTAGGCAGCACAGTGGCAAAAGGTTTGTTTTGTTAGAACACCAGACTAAAAGAAAAAAAAAAGAAACAAACCAAACCCAACATTTATGATTTTTTTTTTCTTGTTGTTATTGTTGCAACTTGTGATTTTTAAGGCAATTGCATGGAAATATGAGGGAGAGAGGGAGGAAGAGAGAAAGTGAGAAGGGGGAAGACTAGCCCAGATATTATAGTGTGTGGGGCTGGCAGCGCACGTAGAGTTACCCACTTAGTGAACATGGGAGACAGAGGGGGAAGAAGCATAAGCTCAGCTAGGGATGTTGAGGGAACCCCAGTGAAGAATAGCTATTCTTACATGTCAGCTTCATCACCATGGTATCAGAGAGGAAGAACAGAAGGAGAAATGACAGAAAACACAAGGCTAGTGGAGCAGAGCAACTGAAGAAAGAGAAATAGGAAGGGGAAGCAAAAGCCATTTCCAGAATGAACAATTTGACTTGTTAGTTGAGGCACGATCACTCTGGTACCCTGTGCTTAGAGACAGCAAAGCTGTTACCCCTCTTATGCAGCACCCTTTAAATCGTGTTGTCTTTGTAAAGCTGCAGTGAGGCTTATTCAACCAGTCCTTCCTAAAAGCTTCAAAAACTCATATGTATACACGTGTAAAAACAAGACAGAATCATAGAATCATAGAATAACCAGGTTGGAAGAGACCCACCAGATCACTGAGTCCAACCATTCCTATCAAACACCAAACCATGCCCCTTAACATCTCGTCCACCCGTGCCTTAAACACCTCTAGGGAATCAACCACCCATGCCTTAAACACCTCCAGGGAATCAACCACCTCCCTGGGCAGCCTCTGCCAGTGCCCAATGACCCTTTCTGTGAAATATTTTTTCCTTATGTCCAGCCTAAACCTCCCCTGGCTGAGCTTGTGGCCGTTCCCTCTCGTCCTGACCCCTGTCACTTGGGAGAAGAGCCCAGCTCCCTCCTCTCTACAACCTCCCCTCAGGAGGTTGTAGAGAGCAATGAGGTCTCTTCTCAGCCTCCTCTTCTCCAGGCTAAACAACAGAGGCCTTCTCTGTTTTGTTTACCAGTAGGACCTATACAAAACAACACTGATTTTCTTTCTTTTTATCCTGCACCAGGTGTTTTCATCTGTGGTAAAAGTGGACCGTGCTGGAGGGTGGCTTCAAAGAGCTATGACTCCTGAGCAGTGCTTTAAACTAATGGTGCAACAACACAAGAGTGCAAACTCTAACCTTTTTTTTCTTCTAAAACTAAGGAGTTTTATCTCCTTTCACCTCTAAGTGTATAAAAATTAAAAAAAAAATGATCAGGATAATGGTCTATGAAAACTGAAATTCAGCCTTTGACCATAGCCACTGAGGATGCTTAGAGCCACTACCCACACTCGCATAGCACAAACTGGGAGAAGAGTTTTCCCTTCCATAGGGAAATACTTTTCAGGTTACTCCTGTCAATGCTTTCATCACTAGTATTGACTTTGTTTTGAAATCACACTGAGATCTCCACCTCTTCGCTCTCTCCATTTCTCAGCTTCATGAGATCTCCTTCATTCAGGGACAGGTGAAAAGGGGCACAACTCATTTTTCTTGAACCCCAGATTATTTCAGTTATCTTCACTGCTCTCCCAAACCATCACATGCTCCTCTCAGGAGTCTTTTCTTTCCAAATTCCTCATTTTTTTCTGGTCACTTGCAGCATCTCCTGCTTTCCCATTTCTGTTTCTACCCAGACAAAGCTTTCTGGATGCAGGGGCTATCTCGCATCGTGAAGTTGCTCAGCACTTCAGTCATGGCCTTTGAATAAAATGACTTAACATTATCTCTTTAAACCCAGGTCATTTTGTACAGCTCCAGGCCTCGATGTCTCCATTAGGGCCTTTGAATTAAAGAGCTCCACTCAGTCTCTTTGAAGCCATTTGACTTCTCACCCAAGTAACTTGGCAGCAGCATCCCTCCCCCCTCCTTCTCTGCCTCCTAACACCTTTTGTGCAAATCCCCACCAAGAAATAAAAGCCACTGGAGGTGTAAGCTGGCCACACATCTTGTAACCCTTTATTATCTGGGGAGCCCCACTCAAATGTACAGAGAGATAATGTTAATGGAGTGATGCATTTTGTCTGATCTGGAGCTGCCTCTGAAAGATAAATGTCGAGGCAAAGTCAAAGCATTTAATCAAAAATAAACCACTTCAACATGTTATGTATTATTTTTTTCTCTTAGGAAGCGAAGCTTGGTCCTGTCGAGGCTTACTGTTGCACCAGAATTATTTTTGTTATTTCTAAATAATTCCATTTAGTGCTGGTGATGGGTAGGAGGGCTGAGATAGAAAATCAAATTAATTAGAGTGACCCAACAAACTCGTGTTTGCACTGTGAGATTCAACATGGCAGCAAATCTAGCTGAGAACAAATTGCATTCAAATTAATTTAAGGAAAATAATTTGGGGCATATCAGGTTTATTTAGGATCAATTTTAATAAGCTAAAATAAAGTCAAGGCACTGGGTGATACCATCAACCAGTCAAAAGCCAACTTTGATAGGGATTTATACGGTTGAATGACAGTTACTTTCCAATCCATTATTAGAAAAGCTGCTTTTTGGAGTGGCTTGGACAATTAAAGAGCACCTCAATTACAGCCTCTGGAAATATTAGTAATGAATAAATTATCCAGCAGGTTTGACTCTCCCTTCCTTCACATCTTTTCCAAATAATTAAATTCCTTGCCACATTTTGAGACATTGTATTAAATTCATCTGCAGTGGAAAATTCAAAAAAGGGTGAGCCCTGCTTCATCTGTTCGACTGGTGCAAAGAGCAGCGCTGCATGCTCTTATTGACCATCTGCAAGGCTTGGGGGGATTTATAGAACAAGGTTATGTTTCACAGGTGTTCTCCTGGTACCTCCCAGACCAGGTGCTCTCACACAGACTGGGCATGTTGCATGCACTTAGCAGGATCAAATCCCAGGTGGGCAGATGTTCATGCCCAGTGAGGATGGATGTATGTTTGCCCATGTCCCACAAGCAGCCCAGAAAATCAGGAACAGCATCGTGGCAAGTGAAAAGAGGTTGTAGAGAGGAGGGTGCTGGCCTCTTCTCCCAAGTGACAGGGGACAGGACGAGAGGGAATGGCCTCAAGCTCCACCAGGGGAGGTTTAGGCTGGACATTAGGAAAAAATATTTCATGGAAAGGGTCATTGGGCACTGGAACAGGCTTCTCAGGGAGGTGGTTGAGTCACCTTCCCTGGAGGGGTTTAAGGCACGGGTGGACGAGGCGCTGAGGGACATGGTTTAGTGTTTGATAGGAATGGTTGGACTCGATGATCCAGTGGGTCTCTTCCAACCTGGTGATTCTATGATTCTAAGAACATCAGATGGGCCTTAGCTGAAATAGGTACAGCTATGGCAAGCCTCATTGAACGTGGAGTTACCCTGGATGCTCTGCATCCATGCTTTGCTCCATCCCACAGTCATCTGTCGTCTGTCCTGAGAAGGCCACATAGTTGATGAAGGGTTTAGAGGGGAAGGCGTACGAGAAGTGACTCAAGTCACTTGGCTTGTTCAGCCTGGAGAAGATGAAGCTGAGGAGAGATCACATCATGCTCTACAGCTTCTCTTCTTTCTGATGACCGATGGTAAGACTGGAGGGAATGGCAGGAGAATGTACCAGGGGAGCTTCAGGTTGGGTATTAGGAAAAGAGGGTGATGGAGCACTGGAACAGCTCCCCAGGGAAGCAGTCATGGCTCGGAGCCTGACAATATTCAAGAAGCACTTGGCCAACATCCTCAGACAAATGATGTGAATGTTGGGGTTGTCCTGTGCTGGAGCAGGATTTGGAATGGATGATCCTTGTGGGTCCCTTCCAACTCAGAACATTCTATGATTCTGTGATGAGACTGGAAGCACTTCAGTAGAGGAGCTTGCTCCTGTATCACAGCAAAGTGAATTCTATGAGGATCTCTGGAGCGAGTCCAGAGAAGAACAATGAAGCTGGTGAGGGGGCTGGAGAACAGGCCTTGTGAGGAGCGGCTGAGAGAGCTGGGGGTGTTTAGCCTGTGGAAGAGGAGGCTGAGGGGAGACCTCATTGCTTTCTACAACTACCAGAAAGGAGGTTGTAGAGAGGAGGGTGCTGGCCTCTTCTCCCAAGTGACAAGGGACAGAACAAGAGGGAATGGCCACAAGCGCTGTCAGAGGAGGTTCAGGCTGAACATTAGGAAAAAATATTTCACGAAAAGGGTCATTGGGCACTGGCAGAGGCTGCCCAGGGAGGGGGTTGAGTCACCTTCCCTGGAGGGGTTTAAGGCACAGGTGGATGAGGTGCTGAGGGACATGGGTTAGTGATTGATAGATATGGTTAGACTTGATGATCCAGTGAGTCTCTTCCAACCTGGTGATTCTATGATTCTATGATTCTCTGAGGCAGCAGGTTTGAACCATAAAGGTCTGTGAGAAGAATCACCAGCTCCACGGGTACCACAGCCCTGCCACCACACACCACATGAGACACAGGATGGGCCAGAATAAAGCTCTATGGCTAAAATTACATTTTAATCTGTCCACAGCTTATTCCACAATCCACTTGCTGTGCATCTTAAAGAAATAAGATTTCCTTTAGGACACAAACTCTAATCCTCAGGGGTTGTCCTGCCACTGTATTTTTATTAGCCTGATTTAAGTGTTGCTTTCACTCCCTCCTTATTATCCTTTACCTTTACATATTGGCTGATGGCCAATATTTCGAGGTACCTGTCTTTTAACACTTCAGCCAAATGAATGTGAGATTGCAAATGGTACATGCCAGGCCATAAGACATTATAGGAATTTAAAAGCCTGTCTGTGATTTATGACTCTTTAATCAAGAGCTTTTAACATTTAATTAGAAAGCTACAGGAGTTGTCTTTATTTCTGAAAAATCTATTTATGGTTGGGGGAATTAGAAAACATGAAACCCTACATATGCTGCATGTCCCGGCATCACAGCCCTGTCTAGAGCAGATGCAGAGAGGATGTGCAACAGAAGAAATATAATGCAGTTTTTTTCTCACATCTTTAAGATCCTGAGGTAACTTAAGGTGATAAATTAATCTCCATTATTTTCAAGGAGCTTGAGAAACCATAAAAGACTCATCAGATGAGCACACTAAAGATGCAACAGGCAACATCTTGCAGAGAAAATGTACCAGGCAGGATAAAGGGTCAAATGAAGAAGATGGTGACTGAGGCCAAGTCTGTCCTACTCCCCAGCCTTCCTATGGCTCCTTGTGATGCTCTCCTGGCAAGTGGGAGCGTGCTCTCCAAATCCATGTGGTGGCTGGGAAGAGAGAGGGTTTGGTTTTGCAACACCTACAAGACAGTTGCCCTTGGCATTCAGCTCAGGCACCACCCTGCTGCAGATATTCCTCAGTTGACATTCAGGATCTGTCATGCCTTGGATAAAATGTCTGAATGTTCCTCAAAAGGCTAAAAAGGACTATTTTTCTTTTTCTGCTATGCATCAAAGGAGGCTCTGAGGGGAGTATTTTAAATATAAACATCTCTGGTTAAATGAGATGAATCCTACCCTGTCACTGATGTGGCAGAAGAAAAACGACCCTGTGAGCTTCTTGCTGGGACACCTTGTTCACAGTTCCTGCTCAGTGAACAGTTTGTGATTTCTAAAGAGCAGAAAAGTGTTGTAGGAGAGATGGAGAGGCTCTCCCCACACACAGGTGTCCCTGTGGTCCATGAATTCAGTTCTCCTACAGCCACAGGCTGAGAAAGAACTTCAAACATTGCCAAAACAACCAAGGAAGAAATTGCATTATTTTTCCTGACAATGTTATTACGTACTTGAAACAAAACTGTCTGCCAGTTTAATCTCATTCATACACTGTGTGGTGGAGATGGATCTGGGCATGAGGAGGGCTTAGATTTGACCTGGCAGGCTGGTGATCTCGAGATGGGAGCATGTTGCTACTTCCACTGCTCCTCTTCTCGAGTCTGGTCTTACTTTGGGAGCTGTTTGCATCAAGGGCTGCTTGCACTATGTATGTGGGTGCTGCCTGACATAACAGAGATGTGATCTTGGTTGTGGCCTCTGCAGCTCCTCTAGTACAAATAATAATTTCCATTCCATCTATTCTTTTGTTTGCTACTGATCTATATTAAACAGTTGGTGATTACTACTTTTATGGGTGATTATTGCACTTATGCTGTGTTAAATCTAAATGTTTGTTTATCGTTATGTGGTCCCTGTGTATATGTTTGCATGGCTTTTAACTTTGTGTATTGCAGAGTTCTTTAATTATAAAATCAATAAATTTTTTAAACTTATGACTACTGCGTAGACAGAAACCCACTCAACATCCATGTCTCTGTGCAACAATGAATCTGATCTTGTGCTTGTGGCAGTACGCAAACCTCAGCTACAAGAACCAACAGACTTTTTTAGTTTGTTTGTGTTTTTGGTTTTTTGCTTTATTTTTGGCCTAGTAGCAATTAATTCTTTGTCAGCTTGGCTCATTCTCTGTTTCTCATCAAACCCTTCTTGTTGCAAGCTGTTCTTCTCAGGCAGACTTTCATCTCCCTGGTGCCAGAGGCTTGTCAACTCTGGTCATGCTCAGTGAAAGTTACTGTCCAATGGTACTTGTTGAATCAATTTTGGTGGTATTGATGATCTTAGAGGTCTTTTCCAACCTTAACGATTCTGTGATTCCATGAATCAAGGCTTGCAGAAGTGGATTCAGGCCTCAGCTCTGCCACATGTGTCTCTTAAGTCAAAATCACATCTACATCACAGAGAAGTCCTGAATGGAGTAGCTCCATTGCAGCTGCATTGGCTCTCTCTTCAACATTTCATGTATTTTGATGACGATGATGACAATGATGATGATACACCACTCGTGATAACTTACAGACCTTGAGTATCTCCAAGCTGACTACAGTAGAAAACCACTTCCACGGGCACAGGACAAGGAGGTGGTTGGGAATAGTTAACACGGGTTTACCAAGGACTAGCCATGCATGACTAACTTGATTGCTTTCTGTGATGATTTGACTGGTTCTGTGGACAAGGGGAGGGCAGGGCATGTTGTTTTCCTTGATTTAGTAAGTTCTTTATTGTTCTTTCCTGCACCCTCTACTTAGAGAAACAGGGGAGATGAGGAAGGGATGTGTCAGCTACCTGGAAGTATGTGAAAAACTGGCTGAGCCTTTGGGCTCAATGATTAAGATTAATTTGTGGCTAGTTACATACAGTGTTCCTCAGTTGTCAATACCGGATTCATCACTGGGCTGACCAAGAGGACAGAAGCCAACCTAGCAAGTCTGCAGTTGGCATCAAATTGATGGAGGGCAAGGCTGTAATTTAGAGGGACCTTGGCAGGCTGGAAAAATGAGTCTGTGGGAACCTCATGAAATTCAACAAGAAAAATGCAAAATCCTGAATCTGAGACAACCATTTGTAGCATGACAAGTTGGGGACTTGTCTGAGGGATCTACGGAAAGAAGATCTGGCTTCTGATGGGCAGCAAGTTGAACTTACATTAGCTTTGTGCCCTTCTCCTGTTGAAGGCAAAGAACATTCTCATCTGTGTCAGCGCATACATTGACAACTAGTTAAGAACAGTGGTTATTATTTCTACCAAGCACTCTGAGACCACATCTGGAATACTGTGCCCAGCTTTGAGTCCCTCAGTACAACAGAAACACCAAATAAATGGAGGAAGCCTGATGGGGGGCTACAAAAATTGCAGGGGACTAGAGCACATGACATAACTGGAAAGCTGCATTACTTCAGCCAGAATAGGACAGATCTAAGTGCTGACTCATTCTGACCAAAGGGAGGTTGCAGGGAAAACACAGCCAATCTCTTCTCATGGTTCCATGGTGAACAAGAAGCAACAGTCACGACTACATCAAGGAAATGCCCAGTTGTGTGTAAAGAAAAAATTATTCACAGAGAGGTTGAGCACGGTGCAGGTCCCAAAGGCTGAATGTCCATAATGTCCATCATTAGACAGCAACACTGAACAAGGTCTTGAACAACCTGATCTAAGTTCAGAGTTGTCCCTGTTTTGAACAGGGTTTTTTCTAGAAGCCTCCAGAGACCCTTTCCCACAAAAGTTTCTCTGAACCTGCTGGAAAACATGCCAGCTCAGACAGAGACACCTGAGGATTTTCTGCACCAGGGCTCACTGTGTGGTGTAGGCAAAGCTTCTATCTCCCCATGGCTTGGTGCACTCCATCATCTCCAATTTGTTGATAAAGATGTTAAACAGGATGGATCCCCTGTACTCTACTTGTCACCAGCTTCTAGGCAGAACCAAGAACTTAACCATTGCCCTCCAATTCCAGCCATTCAACCATCAATTTATCTATCTAGTTGTCTACTAATCCTGCCCATAGTGTCCCTGAGCTTGTCCCTGAGGTCCTCCAAACTTCTTGCATCCCCGCTGTCCTTGGTAAGGATTTCCACAGTCTTACTTTCAAGCAGTGTAACAATACAGATGATTTCTGCTTTGCTGGGAGGAATCAAAGCATGTCGTCAAAGAATATCCTGCAATGCTGTACCTCTGATTATGCATTCAGAGAAAAGGAGCTTCTCTTTTCTCATAGTCCATCCAAGTGAAGAAAGGGAAGATGTCCTGGCTGGGTCACAGAAGATGGTTTATGCTCATATGCTACTCTGCAACCACGGTTTTCTGAAGCAACCAGCCATATAAGACTAGACATGGCCTCATGTCTCACTCTAGTGCAGCAGCAACAGTCAAGGGGAAGCAAGTTCATGAGCATATTCTGCAAAAATGTGGCAGGACACAATTCTGGAATGTCCATCGGCTTGTGTGACTGCAGGACATATAAGATATTTCTGCATTACCCTGTGGTATGAAGGAACTGGGTTGAGCTGAGCATCAAAACCACATCTCCATCATTCTGAGGACAACGCATCATACTCAAAGTATATGTTTGTCTGATTTGGGCATTGTTCTTATTAGCGCTTTACCCTGGCCGTGCCTCAGTTTTCAGCACAGGGTTGTAAAAATATGGGAACATATTATAATCGTCAATGTTTCTTCCACTATCAAGACTCTTGAAGCTCCTTCAGACAGTTAAAAACTGTGAATTTATAAATACACCACAAGATGCCCATTGCCTGGCATTCATTGTTGCCTGTTGTTGATGAGGAGCTGCAAACCTCCCATGGAGGCAGGAACTGTAGCCACTCATGTAAACACAAGCTAATCAACAACCAGCATTACAGAAATGTAGTCAGGTGATGACCCCAATTTCTTTTATTCCAGGCTATATTTCTCAAGCAGCAACTCACATCAGCTCTTATGCTTTCTTTCTTTGCCACTTACATCTAATTAGAATCCATGCTCAAAAGGAGCAGAAGCATCTGTAATTAAACCAAACCACAGAGTCAGGAGGGAGCTGTAAGGAAGAGTTCACTTATATGGCTGACAGCTGCAGTGTTGGATGTGAATGAAGGCCAAGAGTTCAGTAGGAAAGACCACCAGGTCTCTCACTGTGGACAAAAAGCTCTTTAGAGTCCTAGAAGTGCCAGTCAATGGAGACACACACTCCTTTCTTAAGTGTTGCCCAAGGGATGGGTCTAGATGAGAGGTCCCAGAGTTACTAGTGACGCCGTGGCCAGGAATCCCATAGTGTGCCATGCGTGGGCTTAACTGAATTCCAACTAACACCGAGCTCAGCATCTTTAGTTTTGCAATCCTGTTTTACCACTATTTTTCAGGGGGAAAGTGAAGGAGAAAATGCTTGCACACAGTATCAACTCACCTTAAAAGCACTATATTTACCACAGTATAAATGCATTCTCTGTCAGTACAGGTGGACTCACTCCCCAGAGCAGAAAATAATCAGTAATTACAATACGATGTTTGGGAAAGCGCATAACTGAGATCAACCTGGGCTATTGATTTCTTTTTTAAAATCCCATCTTTTTTCAGACCAGTTCCACTCGTAGAAAATATTGACACAAACATGTTAAATCTCATGTAGACTTGGGCAGGTGATTCATAAAATTGTTAAAAAAGAGAAAATAAATCACCTAGCTTAGCCAAAATATATTCTGTATCAGTACTCAGCCCTCACTCCATCCAGTGCCAACTCGAAGCTACCTTTTTCATGTTAAATCAGGAGCAGCAAGGGATTATAATTGCTACACTTGGGTAAGCTGAGAAAGAGTCCCAGGTCCATTTGCAATTCTAAGGGACACGTAGGAGCATAATTGATGTCCGAAAGCAGCCTGTGGATGGAAGTCCCTCTAGCAAGTCATGTGTTGCCAGGTCTCTGTGGCCCCACATGGTCAGAAATGTAATATTACAACTCACTGGAAAACCTCAATGGGTTGTAATTTTGATACCACATTAAAACATACCAATGGCAGAGGCATCCCAGGGATTGTGTAATTCGAAAAAGACACATTCCAGCGATGACTTTTTCTTTGAAAGAAAAGTTGATCTTAATGGTTTCAATTAATTTTCATCCAGTTGCTGCCCTAAGATGATGCAAAGCTTTAAATATGGGCAGGAAATCATTTCAAAGGGGACATTAAATTTATGTTTATGGACTAAAGCGCGTATAAATGTAGACTATAAGAAATGGACTGCAAAGCCTCGCATGGAGCTAATTACAGCGAAGGAGGAAAAGAGCCCGCAAAACCACTCACACAGTTTATAAGGTCAATGCAATCCCTCACTGAGAATTTTTTGTTTGTAAATACCTGTTGCCCAACTATTTTTCTGAATCAAATCCCACATAATCCAGGTGGCAGCTGATATCAAGCAAAAAGCCTGCCTGCATGTAGCCTGTTCTCACTCAGCCAGAGCAGACATATAGCGTCCTGAACAAGAATCAAGGATCACCAGTATTCCTGGGTACTGGAAAAAAAGTTAGAAGCTACAGGTTTGCTGAGTGTTATT
This sequence comes from Clamator glandarius, assembly GCA_033459285.1. Taxonomy (NCBI): domain Eukaryota; kingdom Metazoa; phylum Chordata; class Aves; order Cuculiformes; family Cuculidae; genus Clamator; species Clamator glandarius. The sequence goes on from JAUNZM010001226.1 coordinate 13,999, forward strand.
GGGAAAGACTTTTCCAGCTTCAGCCTGCCTCCTTCTAGGATAGCTGGAAGGAAATGTTTCACATAACTCAACCCACACTGTTTTAAGAAGATATTTGAGGTTTTGACAGTTTTCCAAAGTCAAGGCAGGATTTGTGTAATCTTTTTCTTCTAAATCTGGAAGAAGTCTCTTGGGACAAGAACACAGCTTCCAAGCCAGCTCTCAAACCAATTATGCTTCATACACTTTGAGATCATAGAATCATAGAATCATAGGATCACCAGGTTCGAAAAGACCCACCGGATCATCGAGTTCAACCATTCCTATCAAATACTAAACCATGTCCTGAAAATGTTGAGGCTGCAAGCACTTTGTCAAAAGGATCTGTATTACCTGCAATGCACAGCTCTTCCTGAACACCTCATATTCCAGAGAAGCAGACTCACATCTCAGCAATTTAGCCATGCTGAGGAATATTGGGACATATCTACCCATGCTGCAGAGCTTGTACCAGCTCCTAGCTATGCAGCAAATGCACCCTATCTCCTACTGGGGAATTCCACCACCCTGATGTAGAATCATAGAATCATAGAATAACCAGGTTGGAAGAGACCCACTGGATCGTCGAGTCCAACCATTCCCACCAATCTCTAAACCATGTCCCTAAGTACCTCATCCACCCTCACCTTAAACACCTCCAAGGAAGGCAAGTCAACCACCTCCCTGGACAGACTGTTCCAATGCCTAACGACCCTTTCTGTGAAGAATTTTTTCTATATCTCAAGCCTGTATCTCCCCTGGTAGAGCTTGAGGCCATTCCCTCTCGTTCTGTCTCCTGTCACTTGGCAGAAGAGGCCAGCACCCTCTTCTCCGCAATCTCCTTTCAGGTAGTTGTAGAGAGCAATGAGGTCTCCCCTCAGCCTCCTCTTCTCCAGGCTAAACAACCCCAGCTCTCTCAGTCACTCCTTGTAAGTCTTCACCAGCTTTGTCGCTCCTCTCTGGACTCGCTCCAGAGCCTCAACATCCTTCTCACAGACATGTCCCAGGAGAGATGCTTCCGACAGACTGGCCAAATAAAGAAATACTTGTGATAAGGTTTCTGCCCTACAAGGCCTCATGAACAGTACTAGAGTAACTTAAAACAAGACGGAATCCTGCTCAGTAAAGTCAAAGCTACCCTAGAACTGAAATCCAAGTTAATTTCAAACAGGAAGCTCTTTTGGGTACTCATCCCAGTTGTTAATGTTTACGGTGAAGACACTTACTGTACTTATTTACTTAGGATGGGAAAATGTTGATGCAGAGGTTCTCCATGGTCATTCAGTTGACCTTAAATACAGCGGTCATTATCCTTAGGAAAGCCCCACAGCAATAAATCAACCACACTTATTGAGCAATCTTGCTTGATCCTGGGAGACCGTAAGAGCCACAGAAAAGAGAGATGGTTTTGTGTTTAAACACTGGTTTATGTCAACTAGAAGAGCAATTCCTGCCACATCTTTCATTGCAATCTCTTTACAGACTGAATTAAAGCTTTTGCGCATTCGGACTAGGAGCTGCTGGAAAGCAGGGTGTGCAGTTGTATTTACACACCTCCCAGAAAGATGGAATTGTAATTCTCCTTTGCATGTGTAAAATTTACTGTGCTATTATGTGTAATAGCAACAATTTGCTTTCTCCAGACTTCTGGGATTGGTAAAACCAGGAAATCTCTGGCAGAAATGGTGTTTTACACACATTGCGCACAAGGGACTGGTTTAGTCAGGCTTTGGTTGGGGATGCTGCATAGGACTGGGAATACAGAATAGAGGTGAAGAACAGCCCCTTTAATCTCTCTGGGAAACAGTGCTTGCAATAAAACAGGGAACTTAAAAAGCAAAAGACCCTGGACCTGGAAATGATCTTTTCCTGTATTTTGGCCAAAGTACCTTGTACCACACCAGAGAGTACAATTAAGTCTCCTGCCTGTGTGAATCTCCCTCATCTTCCCCTTGGAGGTAAGGATGACCAGGATGGACTCTCCTGCTGTCTCTCATCTGAGCGAATATGCATCTGAGGGTATAAGCATCCAAGGAAAGTCTGTATTTCCCTCTATCTCATGCTCTTTACATTCCCTGCATGTGCTACTTGCCTGTGCCAAGCTAGTGGTGTAGTGAAGCTAATAACTCACTGATGCATATTCATGAATGCCAGATAATATGTTGATGACACTATGCAAATACATTCAATTAAATAAAAAAAAAAGAAAAAAAAAAAAAAAAGAAGAAGAAATCACAGACCACCTTATTTTCTTGGTTTGGGTTGTGCTCTTCCCATTATCTGCAAGGAGAAAGTTTTGCTGTGGTACAGGTTACTCCCTACCATCTCCTATTACATCCACTCACCTCCACAGTTTATTTCAGACTTTTGACAGTCATGACCTATTATATTATATTACAGAGACCATGGGTTTCTGTTCTTGTGCCTTGGGGCTGGGTTTCCCAAGGTTGTCCATGCTAACCACGATGGTGATGTACATCTGCAGAGTCCTGTTCAACAGGAGCAATTCCCAGCACCATTTAGTAGTCCCCAAATGGGTTTGCAGATATACTCTCAGTGGTGATCCCATGAAAAAAATTACTTTTTTAAGCTCCATGGCAGAAATAAACACAACGAAAAGCAAAGAAATATTGATTGGGGTAGATTTCACCAACACACATTCTTATCAGACTCATCAAGAACTGGAAATAACTGAAACCATCTTGGTGTACATTGATTGTAACAAGCTCTTCCCTTTCACCTCTCAATATCTTTAAGAAAAGGAAAGACTGGCAGAGAAACATGATGCTGTCTTCTTGCATTCATAAATGCCCAGCTGGGTATGGCTACTCAGCATGATGAGCAAAAAAAATCCTATGTGGGCATCTATGGGCCATGTTAATTGGATTCAAAAAAGGGAGTTTAAACAACTGTCTCATTGTTCAGGACAAGTCTACTGAGACAGAGAAGATAAGGCAGTGGGGAGTGCAATGCACCAAATGGAGAGAAATTAGGGTGTTGGCTGATGTGAGGAGAGGCTGTAATGATCGCACATTGCTTTGAGTTCATTGCATTCCTACAAAAGGCTCTGCCCCCATCACACCTCTCAGCACACTCTATTAGGGGCAGTGGTTCAGAAATGATGCGGCTAGAGGAGAGCTATTTTCTAAAGAAGTTATCTGAACAGCATTTCGCATCCCCTACCTGTTCACAGAGCAAGTATGACCTGGCTTAGCTGAAAAAAACACAAGCACAGCTGATATCACCTTGCTACATCCTGGGGAAGAGTTCCCTGGCAGCAATCCTGTCATTAGAGCAGGGGGGCATCAATGCTCCCAAAAGGTCTTGGTGCTGCTCACCATGGCCAATCATCCATCTGCGCCAACCTTGATCTACTGGCGGCAGAGGAACACATTCCCTTGAGGTGATTGGTTATGGCCTAGAAGTTCCCAACATTTTGCAGCAATGAACACAGTGATTGCATCTCTTCACCTGCAGCTGCCATATGACAGTCTGTCAGAGAGCCCTACACTCGTGTTTGTCAACATTTTTTAATCAAAGACCATGAAAAGATATTAATAACTCCTTTGTGGAGGGTTTTTTTTATGCCATAGCGTTACAAAAGAGTTTGAAAACAATGGTAACATTGAAACGTTGCTTTGGTTTTACCCCATTTTATTTGTTTATCATAGAATCATTAGGTTGGAAGAGACCCACCGGATCATCGAGTCCAACCTCTCCTATCAAACTCTAACCCATGTCCCTCAGCACCTCATCCACTCGTCCCTTAAACACCTCCAGGGAAGGTAACTCAACCACCTCCCTGGGCAGCTTGTTCCAGTGCACAATGACCCTTTTTGTGGGTTCAGGGTTGTGTGCGTTCATCCCAAAAGGAAAGGTTTGCATTCACTTCGCAGAGCTTCTTTGGACATCTATAGCAGCTTTCAGAGACCACACTGCACCTACCGCAAGGTTTGCCATGTCCCCAAGGTGTTTACATTCCCATGGCACCACTTTTTTCAGTCCTTTCTGCCTAGCAGGAGAAAAAGAAGTCGTAACAGGCTGAAAAAACTCTCGCAGTGTGAAAGGGAGAGAATGATGCCTGGCTGGGTTTCATCCGTCCAGCTTTATATGTCATCAGTTCGGATGCATAAATCTGAACGAGTTGTCTAGACGCCTTTTATAGTTGATGGAGAGAAAGAAGAACTTCCCGGGTGCAATTCAGCCCAGCTGGGAGAGATGAATTGTGCTCTGGAAGGAACTATCTCTCTTTCCCAACCATAAAGAACAGTCACAGCGAAAAAGCAGCTCAGACATAACCGCCTACCTCTCCGCAAGCTGCAGTTAGCTGAGAAAAGCCTCACTCAAAATAACCCACAAACAACTGCTAGCTTCCCTAAACAGCTCCCGTGGTGCAATAGAACAAAACTATCCAGGGGAGAACCGTCTCTTGGCAGCGTGCTTTCCACTAATCTCCAACCAGCACAAGCTCCTGACCAAGATCAAGTTGCCTGATCTGGTAGAAGAGCTGCTCCAAACCCTGGCTCTAATGCACTGTGCCAGAATTTGGGGCTGCGGCATCCTCGAAGAGCCGCACTCACCTAGGTTTGGGTTTTGCAGCAAAAGAGAAGTTGGACAGCATAAAAGATGCTCCAAATCCTCACAGGGTGGTGTGGGCTGTGCTGTGCCGGGAACATCATCTGACTCCTGGTGATGCAAGGACAGAGCACCGAGTTATAAAAGGACTAGAATATTGCTGCAGATTTTCCTGACAAAAGAGGCTCCACCTTTTCTTCCTTCTCTGCTCCATTGGAGGTTGCACCAGCACGTACACACACACATACTAGATACACAGTCATTCCCCAGGTTTACTTTTCAGATTTGCCTATTGACATTCCCCCTCCCTTCTTCCCTCCAACTCCTGCTCTTCACTTCCCCCACTCCGTGGAGGCACCGCGAAACTCTATTCCTCAGAACATTCACCATTTCTGGGAGACCAAGGGCTGCTTTGAAAAATTAAATAAAAAAATAAATTTAAAAAAAAAAAAACACACAAAGGGAAAGGAAGCAGAGCTAAAAAGAGAGAGAAAAAGAAAAGAATGCATGTCAGCTCCAACCCTGCTGCCACGCCGGCGTGCACACGGGTTGCCTTTTGCTCAGCACACATCAATGCCTCTTATCCTCCGAAGTTATTTCCCCTGGAGTGAACCTATCAAAGATTTTCAGCCTCTCTGGAGAGAGCAGTTCCAGATAACACTGGATTCCCTTGTCAATTTTTGCCTACCAGGCTCTGGCAGCATTTTCTACCTGACACTCTGATCTTGACACACACGTACAGCAGAAGTGTGTGTGTGTGTGTGTGTGTGTGTGTTTCTGGAGCTGTTTCCTCCTGCTTTGCAAGCAATGCAGCTGACTTAAGACTGCAGACAGGAAGGGAAAAGCCAGTAACACTTGGCATCTATATAGTACCCTGCTCATCTGTGATTCCTGTAGTGTCTTGCCCTCCTTGTAATTATAGTAATTAATATGATTACACTAATAATGATGATTATTATTTCGGGTGTGCCAGATCTTCCCTAATACAGCTCCTCTCCTGGAAATCCTGGGCCTATATTTGTAAAAAATGTCACTGTGGGGTTTTCAGACTAGTATAAATTCAGAAATATTCATCCCTTCTCCTCAATTTGCTGTGAAAAGACTGCTAGAAAGACCAGCCACACCAACAGGTTCCTAGCATGTCTCTGATGATCAGATAGGTCTTTCTGGCCACTTGTGATTATCTGGTTTGGGGTAGAGGGGAGAAATAGGTAAGATCTGACTGTACTGGCATCCCAACTGGGAGGCTTGGTCAGCCTTCATCAGTGAAGGTGCTAAGGCAGTGGCTCATGAGAGGAAAAATTCCATGCAACCCCTAAAGCAGCATCATAAGAAGCTGCGTAATTGTGAGGCTCTACCTAGGGGGCCCAGAGCTCATTAGCCTCAGTAATAAAGTAAGCAATTTATAGATGCCTTAACTCAGGTGTGCAGCCTGCAGTGCAGTGAGCCACAAGGCACCACTGCTTGCCTGCAACTTCAGCCTCAACCAAGAGTTTCTTAAAGCTCCAGCACAGCTGATGTGTAAAGCTGGTCCCCCAAATCACAGAATCATATGTTCCAATTGATTACTTTTTTCTGTTTTGTGTTTCCCCTCTAGGCTCTTTTTCCCTGGTTGACATTGGACCCAGCTCCAATGCAGATTGTGATGATCAGCTCAGCTCCAAAACTGAGCAAGAGGACAGTGGCAAGGAGTAATGCTGTCGTGCCACCAGCTGTCCCCTCCTTTTGTGGGAATGCTATCCTCAGCACACACTTAGATGATAGGAATCACTGGTCTGTGTTTAAACGTAACCCTGAATTATTTGTACTGCATATACGATCTTCCAGCTTTCTGCAGATAATCCAGATAGTGCCCTGGAAGCAGCATTGCTTCCAGGGGCAATGTGATACTCCTCAAAAGTCTTCGTGGTGTGGGAGGAGAACCCCTGAATGCAATTTATGGATGCTGTTACTACATTAATATCTAACATTTTCATGGAAGTAAAATAAAGTCCTATGGAAGAAAGGGAGGCCCAGAGCCACCTCAGGACTCGTTGGACAATTGGGTAAACCACTCAGTTTAGGAATTCACCATCAGCATCACATCAGGACTCCACCACCTTAAGAATCCACACTGGTTTTGCTCCAGGAGTGTCCTCTCCGGTAATGAAGAAGCAACAATGAAGAAGTAGGAGAAAGGCAAAGGAGAAGGTCCACGGAGCAACTGTGCCAGGGAGCAAGAGCATGACTGCTAGGTCTGTTGAAGCCACCTGACCATCCAAGACAGACCTCAGGGTTTGACCCTTTTCAGCCAGAGCTGCTGTTCCAGCTGCAGCAAAAGCATCCCTGTTACCACCCCCCACACCAACCTTACGAATACAAACATTGCTGTAATGCTTCTCACACTCCTGTGGGTGTAAGGGTCACCACTAGGCTTGTCTACAGAGGCTGCTGGTGTGCAAATAACAAGGTGACCACACTGGCAGAAGGGTCACGCTGAATGTTCAAATTTACTCTCCAGCCACTGGGGAACACATGGACAGCAAGCAGTTCCTGAAGACCTGGAGATTCCATGACTAAACCAAGAGTTCAGTTTGATGCTCAGGAGCACAACTTAGCCCCTCAATAGCAGATTCAGCCCCAGAGAGGACAGTTTTAATTCTAAGCTTTACTCAAAGGCTCATCTATGTTACTCCAGCTCTGTAAATACAGATTGGAGACCTGGGCGTCTGGCTCGCTCACACTGTTTCCTTGCTGAGAGTTTCAACATTTGTCAATTCCAGGAAGATCCAATAACATTTTAAAGTCAGGATGTGAAATTGGATTATGTGGGACTCAGCTTTGAGCAGAGAAGAGGTAACTCTCCTTAAAGGCCAACAGCAATCTTTCCTTTTTCCCTGCCTGGGACCTTCAGTGAACCTTGAATGGTGAAACACACTGTTATTCCACTTCACCTTGCAGCTGGCCTGCTGTAATTGATTATATTTGTCAACTTACTGTTTGGATTTTTTTTCTTAAAATGCCATGAATGGATTCATGCTGCATGTGCCTGTAAACCAGAGTCACTGCCCTGCAACAATAGCTCCCCGTTATTCTCTCTTTTGGGCTCACAATGAGAGAGATGTATCCAAATAGGACAGAAAAATACTGCTTTATAAACCTGAAGTAGGTGTGCAGCATCTAATCCAGCCATCCATCATCTCTCTGCTCTAATCTGCCTAAAATCATTGGGGACAGAGAGGGAAGAAGCAGCTAACAATAACAGTATCATGGTAACCGTGAGAGCGATGCTGGAGTGGATTGTCTGCTCTTAGAGAGTGGGGAGGGGTGTGCAGGCTCGTACAAAGCTTCCCTGAGCTGTGTGTCCTAGGTAAGCATTAATCAGATACAAAAGGGCACAAGTCACACAAGAATAACTCTGCTATTATTATTATTTATTTCATGTAGTGCTCTAGCTCTTTAGTAATTTCAGAGTTTTAGTCTTTTTCCTCCAAAGCCTGAAATAGCTGCAGGCACGCACGGCTGAGAGCATATTCTGCAGCTTCATTTTCAGCTCTGCTCAGGGATGGTGTTTTGTTGTCAGACGGCTCCTGCTGTGTCCTCCCAAGCAGCTTGGGCAGATGGGAGGTTGTCTTGCCACCAGACTTGCCGTGGAGCCAGGGACCCACCTTGGAGAAGGGAGGTGTGAGGCATCCTTCCCTCCCAGCTCCCCAGACGTTCCCCTGGGGGGTTACAGCAGCCTGGCAGTTCCTGGCAGTGCCTAATGTGACAGTACAAAGTGAAGTGCGGAAGAGACTAAAAGTCAAAATTACCTCTGACAGTTTCAGGTTTGCAAAACCTGCAGTACGGCCCCCGCCTCCTCTGCTGAAACAGAAGTGTGCCCAGGTGGCCAAGGCCAATGGCATCTTGGCTTGTAACAGAAACGGAGTGACCAGCAGGTGCAGGGAGGTTATTCTACCTGTGTGCTCGGCACTGGTGAGACCGCACCTCGAATCCTGTGTTCAGTTCAGGCCCCCTCACCACAAGAAGGATGTTGAGGCTCTGGGGCGAGTACAGAGAAGAGCAACGAAGCTGGGAAAGGGGCTGGAGAACAGGCCTTATGAGGAGCGGCTGAGAGAGCTGGGGGTGTTTAGCCTGGAGAAGAGGAGGCTGAGGGGAGACCTCATTACTCTCTACAACTACCTGAGAGGAGGTTGTGGAGAGGAGGGAGCTGGGCTCTTCTCCCAAGTGACAGGGGACAGGACGAGAGGGAATGGCCTCAAGCTCCACCAGGGGAGGTTTAGGCTGAACATTAGGAAAAAATTTTTCACAGAAAGGGTCATTGGTCCCTGGCAGAGGCTGCCCAGGGAGGTGATTGATTCACCTTCCCTGGAGGTGTTTAAGGGACAGGTGGACAAGATGCTGAGGGACATGGGTTAGTGATTGATGGGAATGGTTGGACTCGATGATCCGGTGGATCTCTTCCAACCTGGTGATTCTATGACTCTATGAATCAGCACTCTGTTCTGAGACCCAATCCTGGTGTCATCACAAGCTGTAATCACAGTCCACCACCCCTACCACCTCCTTCTGTCCCAGGATGTGTCCAATAGCAGCAGAAGGAAGGGTGTTGGGCTGAGGGGTTCGACTCAGACCTTCTGCAAAAGGTCTGCTACCACCTGAAGTGAATTCCAAAAAAAATAAACCATGGGTTTTCTCCCATAGAAACAGAGCATAAAAGGTATAATTTCATCTCCTTAGAGATGGACTTCTCTAATCCTCTGTGATGTCCAGGTACCCAGGAAGGAACAAAGGGTATCTACAGTAGGAATTAACAAGGTACAGAGTAATTACACAAGGAATAGGGCCATTAGAAATATTTCCAATAAACAAACAAAAAAAAACCAAAACAAACCCTAGGAAAAAAAACCAAAACAGGAGCAATTTGGGGCTGCATTCTCTCATCTCATCTCCCATCTCCATCACGGGATGCAGGCTGCCCTCTCACAAGAGGCTGTGAAGGCAGAAGGAGAGGAAAAATAGCAGAGCAAACACACAAGCCCACCCAAAAGCTGCGTTGCACTGCTGCTTCTCTCTGTGGCTTCACAAGAACTGCAGGGATGTGACAGCAAAATGCAGCAACTGAAGCTCAAGAGCCACCAGCATCACGATGCGGTATTGCGAACAGGAGAAGTTGTTACTGCAGAATAGATGCTGAAGCAGCCTCAATCCATTTGGCTAATCGGTGCTCAACACTGCATAAAACTGTGAATTGAAGAAATAAAGACAGCATTTGGCTGAAGTTTGGCAGGAAGCGATTTGTGTTTGCTGATGTACAGTCTACAGTAGCAAAAAAAAGAGAATTCCTGGCATATTCAAAAGGGAGAAATCCTAGTACATTCCTGCCTTTATGTCAATGAGGCATTTTAAGGGATAATTCAGTTTGCATCTGGATGGCAGAGGTGTCTCCCATACTGCTCTCTCTGCTCTCCTTTCACTCTAAATCTCCCCAGTGAGCAAAGTTAAATCTAAGGGCTTGGCTCACCAGCAGATCATCACACTCGGTGGTTCGTGGATGGGACTGAGCCCAAATCCATTCTCTGTGGTTTGATACCCAGCTCTGTCTCTGCTATTAAGCCTAAATAACAAACAAGTTTAGTGGCTGCAAAAGCTGCCAGGCCATTGCAGCTTTATTTAGTCGCATAGCAGGTGCATTTTGTGAAGTGGCTTTTGCAGTTTTCCCTCACACGTGCATGTCCACAGCCTGCCTGTGAGGTTAACCCATTCCTGCAGGATTAGAAGTGTGAAGACTCGTCTTTTGCCCCTCTGCTACTCAGCAGAGCATCTCATGCAGGGGTTCTTTGCGCTGGAAGCATGAAGCTCAGAAGCATTCCCTGGTACAGTTGGAGTCTTTCGTAGTGGGTTTGAGAATGAATCACCAGCCCCAGACAGGATTTGAAAGTAGCAGAAGTGATGGATGGATGGATTGATGGATGGAGATATTACCCAGCATTCTTCATGACCTAAACCTCAGAATCACCATGACAATGTCCTATCCAGCAGGGCTTCACTGTAGAAGCCTGCAAAAGAGACCGCTATATTTTGAAGGCATTTAGAATTTTTGCTTTTCTTTCAGAAATTTTTCCAGTGGCTTTTTCAACTTTTGTAAATGTCTGCCATGAGAAGGCAGCCAGAAGAACAACTTGCCATCTGAAAGATGTCCTTGTGTTTGTTTTCATCTTGCTTTCCGGAAAGCACTCTGTGTCTGACACAATTGATGCCTCCTTGTTCTTGTATCAGAAGGAATAGTGAACAAGCTTTGTCTCTCCATTCCTCAGTGGCACTTACAGTTTTATAGATGCCTACTGCATCCACTCTCAGCCATCTCTTCTTTAAGTATTGTAGTCATGTTGCATTACCATGATCTAATTTCTGGCTCCAAGCCACAAACTGAGCAATATTTACAGGGAAATAGGAGAGATTAGGTTTTCAATATCCATGGTCCTAACTTGCTATAGCCCATCCTTGCGTCTGACAACTTGCTTTGCAGCACTGTAGAATCATAAAATGCTTAGCCTTGGAAGGGAATTTTATAGGTCATCTAGTCCAACCCCCACTCCCTGCAGGTAGCTCAAAGCCTCATCCAACCTGGCCTAGAGTGTTTCCAGCGATGGAGCCCCCTCTGCCTCCCCAGCAGTGTTTCAGCACCCTCATTGTAAGAAATTTCCTCCTACAGGTCTTGCTAAGAGGACTGTCCACAACTTTTCTGTAACCCCCTTTCAGTATTGGAAGGCTGCTATAAGGTCTCCTCACAGCCTTCTTTGCTCCAGGCTGAATAACCCAAACTCCCTCAGCTTGTTAAACCACTCGAAGCTGGATTCACCTCTCCTACTTCTAACGGTCTAAATCATAGAATCATAGAATCATCAGGTTGGAAGAGACCCACTGGATCATCGAATCCAACCAGCTTCCCCACTTCATGGCATTATTTAGAAGCTCAATCAGTCAATGGCTGCAAAGGGCTGGTAAGATGGATAGCGCCATAGAAATACCGTTCTCAGGAAGTACGTCCACAATTTCTTCTTTGAAAAAGCCAGCTGCTTGATAAATCTGTGGCTACAAGGGCCAAGATGTCAAAAGAGATGGACAATGAATAACTGAGAAGGAGACAGGAATTATAATTCATCTTCAAGTTGGCATTTGTTTTATTTTTAGCTCCACTTCGACTTGAAAGCTCAAGAACAAGGTAGGAGGAAGGAGTTTTGTTACTGACTTGCTAATCTGGTGAAGGGCAAGAAACCCACCAATGTTCAGCTGGGACCCCCTCTGTCTTCATATTGCTGCTCCTTCATGGCTTTCCTATTTCTAAGGTAAAAAGCAACAGCGGGGGAAAAAAAATAGCTGAAAAAGACCTCAGATTATTTTTCAGTCATCCAGAAATGGAAAGGAGCATTAACCCTGTTGCTGGTTTTTGTGAGTCAAAAGAAGTCAGGAAAATACAAACTCATCTCTAGCGCATTTTTTGCTGGGCTTCTGGCCCATGGCCCTTTTTCTTGCTGCAAACCTGGCCGGCATCACTAACCAGTGCCGAATGTACACAGCACTTAAAGCTTCTCTGAGCATTTTCTGCAGGCAGCTGCGTGCTGTCATCTCTGCTGTTTGCACAGCTGAATGCTCGTAATACCTGAGTCAGGGCTGAGCACAGTGCAAATCCCCCCAGCTATCAGGAAATCCAATTTTATGGACATGGCTAAATTTGTGTGATGTGTTGGTGGATTAATTCATGAAGATCATTGCCTTCTCAGTACTGTAATTCAAGCTCTTTTCTTACAGGGAAGAGAGGCAGGCACATGGATATTTTCACATCATGGGGCCAGTCAACAAGTGTCACAGTGGGATGCAGAAGCAGCGTGTAAGATTGTGTTTGGCCAAAGGTCAATGCAACTATTATAGTGCCGCATAGGATTGGGCAAAGGTTTTAAATGAGCAGTCCTGATAGGTTAATTCTGATTTCACGGATATTGATAGGTCAAAAGGCTTCCAGTGACTCCAAAGAGTGTATGTCTGCATTGTCCATTCTCAGGGGTTTTTTTTGCTGGATAGATGTAGACTGGCCTAAATCAATAAATCACACCTGCTTTGTGGGTCAAGATGGAGAGGAAAAGCTTTTATTTGTGAGGCAGTATTCTGCTTAAACTGTGATATTGCCCCATGTCTTTCTGCTTTTTGCATTTTTACAGTGGTTTTTTGCCTTCATGCACTAGGAAAGCAGGACCAGCAGTCTGATGTTCTGGTGGATCTCAAAGCACGTCAGGGAGGACGGAGAAACAATGTCTGCTCTTTTTTGTGCCTGGAGAGAAAGATGAGGGCAGCAGGGACATAACACATCTCAGGCTCCATGGAATCAGCTGCAGATTTGGAAATAGAACTAGGAAAAGGATGGCACATGTATGAGTGTGTGTGTGCGCACAGGGGTGGGAGGTAAATTATCTGCACTGCCTTCTCCAGAGCAAAGATTTCATCCAGCAGCTCAGACCCTCTATCACTTACATGAAATTCTTTCCTATAAATACTGTACAGTCCTAATGGCCAACAAGTACTGCTGGGTCTTGCATCTCACCTAATATCCTCATTCCGGCACCAACACATAGCATCCTAGAGCATCTCCAGTAATCACTGGAGCTTCCCAAGGCTTGGGAAATAGCAGATCTGAGAGTCTAAAGAGGATTTGGTTTGATGAAGGCTCATCTTCAAAGAAGAAAGGGAAAAAATATGTATCACAAGATTGGAAGAAGGACCTTATATCACCCTAAAAGACAGCTTACACATCTTACAGACTGAAATACCAACAGGCAAGTGAACTGTTCTTCCTATTCTCAGTTTATGCCCAGTCTTTCCCCACCCATCTCTTTTTCCATTTACAATCTGATTTCTCTAACCTCTGGAAACATCCATGTGTGGTTCAGGAATAATCACAGAATCACAGAATAACCAGGTTGGAAGAGACCCACCGGATCATCGAGTCCAACCATTCCCACCAATGTCTAAATCATGCTCCTAAGTACCTCATCCACCCTCACCTTAAACACCTCCAGGGAAAGTGAGTCAACCACCTCCCTGGGCAGACCGTTCCAATGGCTAACCACCCTCTCCGTGAAGAATTTTTTCCTAATCTCAAGCCTAAATCTCCCCTGGCAGAGCTTGAGGCCATTCCCTCTCATCCTGTCCCCTGTCACTTGGCAGAAGAGCCCAGCTCCCTCCTCTCCACAACCTCCCTTCAGGTAGTTGTAGAGAGTAATGAGGTCTCCCCTCAGCCTCCTCTTCTCCAGGCTAAACAACCCCAGCTCTCTCAGTTGCTCCTCATAAGATTTGTTCTCCAGCCCCTTCCCCAGCTTCATTGCTCTTCTCTGGACTCGCTCCAGAGCCACAACATCCTTCTGGTGGTGAGGGGCCCAGAACTGAACACAGTACTCGAGGTGCAGTCTCACCAGTGCCGAGTACAGAGGGAGAAGAACTTCCCTTGACCTGCTGGTCACGCCATTTCTGATCCAAGCCAAGATGCCATTGGCCTTCGTGGCCACCTGGGCACACTGCTGGCTCATGTTCAGTCGATTGTCAACCAACCCCCCCAGGTCCTTCTCCTCCTGGCAGCTTTCCAGCCAGGCTTCTCCTAGTCTGTACCTCTGCTTAGGGTTGTTGTGCCCCAAGTGCACGACTCGGTGTTTGGCCTTGTTAAACCTCATGCCGTTGGTCTCAGCCCAGCAGTCCAGCCTGTTCAGATCCCTTTGGAGCCTCCCGACCCTCCAGCAGATCGACACTTCCACCCAGCTTGGTGTCATCTGCAAACTTGCTAAGGTAGCACTCAATGCCTTCATCCAGGTCGTTGATAAAGACATTAAACCTTCCACCTATTATTAAAATAACCTTCCACCACCTCCATTAAAGTCTGTCTCTGTCTCCCTTTCCTCATATACCTGTTTATATCAGTTTTAGATGAATGATGAAGGCCCACTGGAAGTGTGGTTTTGGGATATATTTTCATAAATTGGACCATTAAACCCAAAGTATGATATTAGCAAAGCATGTGTTATTAAACAGAGTAGTATTTAGCACATTAAATACACTGAGCCTATGAGAGATCGGATTTGTTTTCTCCTTACAGTCCTTCAGATGTGGTAGTAAGTGAGGGAGAAGTGCATTGGTATAAAGATCAGATTTTGCTTCAAGGCTGAAGAGTTAAAGCTCCCTGGACCACTGTAATTTTGACCCCTTCTCCAAATCATCATGCTAGGACATCGGGCCTTTCAGTACTTAAGAATATAACACTGAGATTTGGGAGTTTTAACTCTACATTTTCTGGCCCTCATGAGTTTAAATCATAATTTAATGGTCCATTGAAATAGACCTTTTTCTTCTTTTTCTTCCCAATGAATTAACTTGGAGAGCTTTTTGAGAGTGAAAAGGGGAATTAAAAATGTGGGGAAACTGGAGAGATTGACTCAATTCTTTCAGGAAAGCCTTTTGGGGACCACTTTAAGGGGTAGTGAACACACCTTAAAACAGCTTCGTTCAGGTGAATGATGTCATGAGACCTTTGTACAAATGAGAATCAGATCCAGCGTGTTCATAAAGTTAAATAAATAAGTACATCAAAGAAACCTCTCCTCAAATCCTTCTTTCCTTGTTCTTTACTGAGGAACTTCTGTGATGCTCTCCTTTGGTCCTACATCACCCATTTGCCTCATTACTCCAGTTCATAAAGACTGTAGGGGTTCCTCTGGGAAGCCTCAAGGTCTGGATTTCAAGATCTTTGATATAGCAAACATGTTTCTACGGATTTTTAGGACACTGGACATATATGCAATTATTTCTAGCTTTTATGGCTTTTGTGAAGAATTGTAGGTAGATATGTCATCAAGTTTACGACATCATTGTGTTAGACATTTCTCATCCATGTACTAAACATCTACCTTATCAGAGAGAGCCAAGGGATACATTTGCCTGCTGTTGGATGGTATTGTGAGCAAGGGATATGCCATATGTCACTTATCGAGGTTTCCTTGTGGAATGGCTTGGACTTGATGATCTGATGGGTCTTTTCCAACCTGGTGATTCTATGATTCTGGCTTGTTCAGGAGTAAACTAGTATCAATTTACAACATTAGAGCTGTTAAATGCAGAGACATGAGATTGCATAATAAATAATATGATTAAAAAGATGGAAAAGAGGAGTAACAAGTACTGCTAGGTCATGGGAGATAGAGTGCTTTTCTGTTCCTTGCATCTACGTGCAGGGCAGTGATGCTACACCAAGAAAGTTAGTGCAAGGCCGACTTTGGTATTCCCACGTGTTGAAATAATGTCTCTTGCTTACAATACAAGTACATTCCAAAATCATAGAATCATAGAATCACCAGGTTGGAAGAGACCCACCGGATCATCGAGTACAACCATTCCTATCAAACACTAAACCATGCCCCTCAGCGCCTCGTCCACCCGTGCCTTAAACCCCTCCAGGGAAGGCGACTCAACCACCTCCCTGGGCAGCCTGTTCCAGTGCCCAGTGACCCTCTATGTGAAATATTTTTTCCTAATGTCCAGCTTAAATCTCCCCTGGCGGAGCTTGAGGCCATTCCCTCTCATCCTGTCCCCTGTCACTTGGGAGAAGAGACCAGCACCCTCCTCTCCACAACCTTCTTTCAGGTAGGTTTAGAGAGCAAAATGTACAATGTACTTAGCAGGGAAAACAAATAAGCAAATAGCTGGAGACAACAAGGTGACAAGCATGTAGAAGGCACTGAGAAAAGATTGCATGGATTATTTAGGAGTGCATCTGGGTGCACACAATAATCCAGCAAGGAGATGTGGCCATAACTTGACACTATGACTTTTGTTGTTGTTGTTATTAAATGTTGAGCACTGACTCCCTGACTTTCTTTCTTACCAGCATGACCTCAAAGTTTGCTGGAGATCTCAAATCAGAGCCATCTGTTGTTTTCAGCATCCTTTGGACCAGGCCATTTCACTTACAGGAAAAACCTGTTGCATTTCAGCGCTGTAACAGAAAATAAAAAAGGAGAGAGAGAGAGAGAGAGTTAATAGAATGATCTGCTGTGTGAGGTCTGAAAAAAACCTCCTTCTCTGAAATAAATGGGGACAAATCTTGAGAATGCGGATGGTGTCTGCAAAAATGACAGCTATTGGCCAATATTCTCTTTCTTATTATTCCTCATTTATGGAACAAAATCAGACATTATCTCCAGGGATGTTTTCAGATGTAAATAGATGACTGGGCATGTTCAGATGATTTTTGCCTTCGCTAGTGTTTATCTTTCATATCATTTCATGGGCACACTTCAATCAGATTGCATCAAAAGTCGTGGCCAGATCAGGGGTGTTTTGACTGAAATGAAGATTAAATGTTACTCAAGACGATTTATAGCTGTCCAAAACTAGATCTAGAAGGAAGCTAAAACATTTGTCTGGCACTTTTAGAGCCTTAGGGGAAGGAAGGTCTGTGCAGATTTATATTTTTTTTATTGCTGTAGTCTTACGACTCACTAATGAGAACAATTTCTCACATCCTCTGCGTATAGAGGACACCGGCATCACAGCCCTTCAAACACAGGGCTGGATATGAGTATATTTGTGTCTGTGTACGTCCAGAGCAACTGATGGAACAACCAGAATATGAATCAGACCCACAGCTTCAGGTCTGTAAAGCCATCTACCAGCTACTTTTTCCCCTTTGTCATCCAGGCTGTTTGCACTAGACTTAATCATACACAAACATAACGAAGCTCTGAAAAGCTTGAGCTCTCAGTTCAGGTTTTTCAGGCTGTCTACAGGGTTTTAGCATCTTCCTCTTCTGTCCTTGAGTTACAACTGGTATTAGGACTTAGAGGGGGCTACAGGGAAGCTAGGGAGAGGCTCTTTATCAAGGCTTGCATGGATAGGATGAGGTGGAACGGTTTTAAGCTGAAAGAGGGGAGAGTAATAAGGGATATTAGGAAGATATTTTTTACTGTGAAAGTGGTGAGGTACCAAGGTGCCAAGAGCAGCCTTGGCTGCCCCCATCCCTCCCTGGATGTGTCCAAGTTCAGGTTGGATGGGGTATAGAGCAACCTGACCTAGTGGAAATTGTCCCCTCACCTAGTGGAATTTGTCCCTGCTCACAGCACAGAGGGTGGAACTGGACGGCCTTTAAGGTCCCTTCCAACCAAAACTGTTCTATGATTCCATTCTCAATATGTAACTGGGTAAACCACATCTGAAGTGGGTGCTTTGGTGCACTGCAAGTCTTCTCTATAACTAATTTAATTGAATTTTTTTTATTTTATTTTACACTGTTGATTCGCATCTCACAGCACTTTGCTGTTCCCGACTCCCTGTCCTTAGCTGATGAGAACTGGGGTTGTGCATCTGTCTTTCACTGCTGCTACATGAAGTGAGTCCTCTGTGCTGCATACAGATGAGACTTGGCTCTCACTTGCACGGCAGCCAGAAGGAAATCCACAGGAATCGTAGCTCCCCAGGTGTAAAAGTATGAAAAAAAAAAAAAAAAAAAAATAACAGACTTGCAGTTCACAGAGGACTGGTGGAAGATAGTAGTGTGGCTCTGCCAGCATTTGTGATTTTACTGCCAGCCTCACAATATCTAGTGGTGTCTTGAACCAGTGAATGGTTTGTATGTTAAAAAGCAAACACCGTGTGGATTTCACTAAGGAGCAAAGCTAGAACATGCGAGCCCTCAAGGGTATGAAACTAGAGGGCTGTAGAAGAACCCCAGATATCAATGCATTTCAAATCCTGAAGCATTTTCTTTTAGCACTTAGGTTTGGCAGTGGTAAGATTAGTGACTGAATTGTACCTATACTCTCCAAAGTTTCTTGCTGTAATATCTGATCCCTGAAGATTATCCCTACATCTTCTTCAAACTCTTTCTATTTAATCATTCTCTTTACAAAGTCAGCTTTCAGCCCTGCATTTGAGAAAAATACTAAGCTATTTTGCCAAAGAGACACAAATCAGAAAGGGGCTCTTTCTGCGGCATGTGCCTCAGACCTCCCCAGCTTCTATTTATGCTGCCTTTGAGCATAAGGATAGTTTGCTTTTATCTGTCCAATGGATTTCTGTTGCTGTGATCATTTCTCCTCTGGGAAAGGTGTCTGTGGCTCTTTCCACCACCACAGAAAAACAAAAGACCCCTTTTCTTTTTGTCAAGGAGCCAATGTTGAGAATTTGCTGCTTTCTCACTTGGGAGTAGTGACTGACCTGGAAAGAACATCTCAATTGAGTATTAGTTTCCCCAAATGAAATATCACTTACCTTCTTCTTTGCAGTACCAGTAATACAAATGGTCTTCAACCACTGTAATTGCTTCGCGGTAGATTGAAAAAAGAAGGAGCAGCTTTGCTGATTTGTGGTTTAGAAGAATGTACAATATCTGTGTCTCCAAATGATATTAAAGATGACAGACAGAAATCCAAACCACAAAGATGTGCACTGCAGAAGATAAATTGCCTTCCAACTTTGAGAAGAGTTGGATCATGGCTCAAAGTGCAACGGAAAAGGCATACAATGAAAGCCAGCATACCAATGTGTAGTCTCCATAATTAGCGTAAGCATCCATCCTACATCTGTAGAGTGCTTTCTATTTCCATATGGATGTAAGTGAATTAGTGTGCTGGGGGCTGATAGCTCCATTAGATAGCCTGCTTGCCTTTAATGGTTTGTTAAAAGGAGGGTGACAAGAAGATAAATAGAGATAATACTGCAGGCTTCTTGCAGAAGAACCATTATCATTAACAGCATTAATTAGCCTATAATACACTGTACAGAAACACCAGATACAACCAGTCTAAAGGGAAGTAACCTGACAATTGTCACTAACATGATAGCTTAGCATTAGCATATACTGATCACTGAATATCTTTATCTTCCTAACCTGGCCTTTCAAAAAGGGAAGAATTCCCAAGGCTGCCTTGCAGGCAGCATCTCTAGCCAAGTCATTAAAAAGATACATGACTATGGAAGTGGGAGCCACAAGGTCGGTAGCAGACTCCAGAACCTTTTGCCATCAAGTCAGACAGTGCAGGACCAGCCCAGTTTTACCCTTTGGAGAATATTTGCACTTAAGAGCGCTTTAAGGTGGACTGAATTGCATCTAAATCTGACAGCCTTTCCCAGCAGAGCAGCTCAGAAAGCTCTGGTAAATATAAAGGCAGGGTATAACCCTGAGTTTCCCTATGGAAATTAAAACATAGAGAGAGATAGGTAGAATTGGAGTATAGTCCCAGTCTGAGGGTTTCAGCCTGATGTCAATCTTAACACCCTGCAGTTGGGATGTGCAGAGAGGATAAGTTACCCTAGGAGAGAATGAAGTGTTTTGCAGTTACCCCTTCCAAGCAGCTACCCAAAAATCCCAAAGCTCCTACTAAGAAGAGAAATTAACAGTGAAATCAGTATTTTTTTAAGGTAATAATCTTTTTCCACAAGGAATGTATCCAAGTCACAGAATCACAGAAATAAAGTTAAGTCACCTGGACCAAAGCTGAATCGGGGACATCTAGATCGTGCTCAACAGAAGCCTACCCAAACTATTTGTGAAAAAACCCTAATCAAGGAAATTTACAGCCTCCTTTGTTAAGCCCTTTCAGTGGTCTGTTGTGAACATGACTTCTAGTCTCCCCTAGCGTGCAAACTAAATCTTCTTTGCTGAAAATTAAGCTAATTTCTTCTTTTTTTTTCCTCCCAGTGGACTAGAAGAATCGTTCTCATAACTTTTTAAAGTATCTTTAGTTTCTTGGAAGACTATGATTGTGCCTTCACTTGGCTTCTTTTCTTCTTGGCTAAAGAGATGCAATTCCTTCAGCCTATTTTGCTGATTACAAAAGTAATCAAACTACCAGACAGGATTCCCTTGCTCTGAGAGCAAACCCTCTCTCAGCAAGGCGCTCTGAGACTTTCTTTCATCAAGCTTTTCTGCATGCTGCTTCTTCAGCTTGCGTGATGCATTTGCCTTTGTGATGCTTTTCCCCACCAGCATAACTGTACTGAAAGGAATATTGAGTTTTAATCTAACTGCTCTAGGTGTCTCAACAGCCTGAAGCACGTGGGCTGTGGGAATCCTTCTTGCTTTCTGGATAGGTCCTCAGAGGTTAGGCTGATATGTAAGCTGGTTTATATTATCTGACACTGAAGGTTATCACAGGACACTGAATCAGCCATGGCTTTGAGACAACCTTCACAGGGAGCTCTCAGAAAAAGACTGAAAAGATTTGATAATAAACTCAGAAACTCTTGTTTTCATTTGAACAAAAACTCCGTTTGGTTTCTCACGTAAAGGATGGAAAGAAAGCAACATCTCCATAGGATGTTTCAGCCCAGATGCTAATCTTAGGCTACAATTAAACCCTCCTTTTCTGGAGGGAGACCTAAGGTTTGCTCAGTCTGGACACCTAGATGTTAGCTGGCCTCAGTTTGATGAGATGAGTTACATATCTGTGCTGTATTTTATTTTTCCTTTCTTACAGGCAGAAGGAAGGGATGATTTATTTATTTATTTATTTGGTGATAGAGGCAAATTTTATGCTCCTGATCCCTTGGTTCGCAGCACTTTTATATCTAAAAGTATTTTTCTCTCACGCTTTGACCAAACAAATCCTTTCAAGTCTCTTCTTGAACTTATTCTTTATGTGCGCTCAGGCAGACTCCAAGATTCCAACACAACTACCTGCTGTCACTAGTGACAGTCATGATCATGAAAAACACATTTACGAAGAACACCTTAGTGAAGATGAAGGACAAGTAAGACCAGGATGTCCTGAAGATGAAGGACAAATAAGACCAGGATGTCCTACAGTGGAAACTCTTCAGCTAGGTCTTTGCAGCTCCATTTTCCAGCTCTCCTGTTTCCAAGCTCTTCTGTTCCTGCAGCATCTAAGCCAGAGCTTTCTGACCTTGGCTCTACAGACTGGCAGTGTAAAAAGCTAAGGCTGATAACTAAGTAAGCAGCTGCTTACAGCTCGTACCTTATCCAGGTGCAGCTTCCTGACAAAAAGATGTACTCCCACCAAGCACTGAAAGCAGCCTGGAGTCTACCCCACTTACACACAGAGGTATTTCTAGCTGACCAAATCCTTACTGATTACCTTGAGATTTAAGGGACAGAATGAGGCACTCAGGACATAAAGTTCATCTACCCAAGCTTGGATGTAATCTCTTAGGGTGAGTTGAATGGCTCTGAGTGGAGCACGGACAAGCTCAGTGTGATGGTGAGATGAATCTCTCTTTGGACCTCATCTCTTGCAGTAGTCGGTCATTGGTATCTGTGAATGGTTCATACCAGCATTTTGCTGGTCATCTAGCTGCTTTAGTGAAGCTCAAAAATAAATGCTGCCCATTCTGCATGGGCTGGGGCTTGGGAAGGAAGGGGAGCAGAGGAATGAAATCTTCCTTGGGGGATGAAAAATATGGAAAATTAAACAGAGCAGACAGAAGAGAGACTGACAGCTGCAGCCTGCTGGATCTATTGATATTGACTGCAACCTTGGTTAAGGTGGCAGTTATCAGCTACAGCATCATCCTACCTAAAAGTGGAAAGGAAATATCAATACTGATATGTTAAAAGCACAAAAAAAAGGCAGAGCAGAGACAGAATGTGAAATAATGGGACTGCAATGATTAAGACAGACAAACAGATAGTGATGTTGCTGCAATGACTCTCAGCAGTGCTGGGTACATTTCATTGCGAGAAAACATGAAAGGAGATGAATTTGCTCTTGTGCTGCCTGCAGCTTTTGGTAGACTGTAAAACTGATTTCCTTGGTTCCTCTGCTTAGAGGAAACACCCAAGTCAGGAGGCTTATTCTCCCTTGCTTGCAGAAAATACCTGGTTATAGTACCTACACCTCCAGTTTTGGAGCAAAGGGGTGGATCCACACATCTCTGCAAGTATTACAAGGTCTGAAATGGCTTGAGGTGAGTGGTATATCAAGAAAAGAATGGGTTTTGTTCTTGTTGCTTTGAACTTGCTTGTGTATTTCCCACTGCTTGAGGTGAAAAATCTGCCCTGAAACAGTATACACACATCAGCATGCGTATGCATGCGTGAGCAGGGGTCAGATGGGCACGCAGCATTGTTACAGATAAAAAGAAAGCGGCTGTCTTTTTGCAATGTGCTCGGAACCAGGGTTTATTTCCCTGGAGATCCATATGTCCCCTTTTATTTATGATCTCTAACGGCACCGTCCCAAATGATGGCTGCTCCACAGATGGGCCTAGTTCCCTGAAGGGGACCGTCCCAGTAGTGCAGTTTTTGGCAGCACCAGCCACCTCTCCCTCGATATTTACTGCCCAGCAGATGCGCTGCTGTCTGTGGGCACCCTAGAGGGGCAACTTG
This sequence comes from Clamator glandarius, assembly GCA_033459285.1. Lineage (NCBI taxonomy): Eukaryota > Metazoa > Chordata > Aves > Cuculiformes > Cuculidae > Clamator > Clamator glandarius. The sequence goes on from JAUNZM010001226.1 coordinate 36,953, forward strand.
CTATTGGATGAGGGTTATTTTTCTTACTGTTTGAATTATTGACATAAACAAAACTTGAGGATGCTTTTGAAGCACAAGGCAAAGTTATATTTTATGCAAAGTGCTTCCTTGCAATAAAAAATTTCAAGATTACAGCTTTTCAGGGCCTTCCTGTGGTCAAGATCATAGAATCATCATAGAATAACCAGGTTGGAAGAGACCCACTGGATCATTGTGTCCAGCCATTCCCACCAATGTCTAAACCACGCCCCTAAGCACCTCATCCACCCTAACCTTAAACACCTCCAGGAAAGGCGAGTCACCTCCCTGGACAGACTGTTTCAATGCCAAAGGACCCTTTCCTTGAAGAATTTTTTCCTTATCTCAAGCCTAAATCTCCCCTGGCAGAGCTTGAGGCCATTCCCTCTCGTCCTGTCCCCTGTCACTTGGCAGAAGAGCCCAGCACCCTCCTCTCCACAACCTCCCTTCAGGTAGTTGTAGAGAGCAATGAGGTCTCCCCTCAGCCTCCTCTTCTCCAGGCTAAACACCCCCAGCTCTCTCGGCCGCTCCTCATAAGATTTGTTCTCCAGCCCCTTCACCAGCTTCGTTGCTCTTCTCTGGACTCGCTCCAGAGCCACAACATCCCTCTTGTGGTGAGGGGCCCAGAGCTGAACACAGTACTCGAGGTGCGGTCTCACCAGTGCCGAGTACAGGGGGAGAATAACCTCCCTGCACCTGCTGGTCGAGCCGTTTCTGATACAAGCCAAGATGCCATTGGCCTTCGTGGCCACCTGGGCCACTGCTGGCTCATGTTCAGTCACTGTCAATCAGCACCCCCAGGTCCTTCTCCTCCTGGTAGCTTTCCAGCCAGGTTTCTCCTAGTCTGTACCTCTGCTTAGGGTTGTTGTGCCCCAAGTGCAGGACTCGGCATTTGGCCTTGTTAAACCTCATGCCGTTGGTCTCAGCCCAGCAGTCCAGCCTGTTCAGGTCCCTTTGGAGCCTCCCGACCCTCCAGCAGATCGACACTTCCACCCAGCTTGGTGTCATCTGCAAACTTGCTAAGGTAGCACTCAATGCCTTCATCCAGGTCATTGATAAAGACATTATCCCATTACCATGATCCCAGATCCTTGGATTTCCTCTCCTGTATCAATGGGAGCTCTTAGTTTGTGCATCTTGATATAGGGCTATTTCTCAAAATCTCTTTTCCTACTGCAAAGACCACTTAGGAAACTGCCTCCGTGTCCTGCTTCTTATTCCCACACAGAAAGTGAGCCAGGAGGGCTGCTTGTGGAACCACGTTGAAAATTGTGTCACTGAAACATCCAGGCAAAAGAGAACTTTCTGGAAGTTGTGGGTGATTTTTGGAAGTAGTGTTGAGTTTCTAAATGTTATTTTCAACTGAGGTTATTTAGTAGTTTTTCAAAATCATCCCTACTCAAAAAATCGAGCTTTTTATGGAGCAATATCTGCCCTTCCCTCCTAAGCTGGAGGCAGCTGCTCGCCCTGATTCTTTTGCTTCTAGATCAGCCCCTGCAGTCCCAGAGAGGGTATAAAGTTTAATGGTGGCAGCAAGAAAAGGGGATCTGCCCTGGTGATGCAATTTCTCCATCCAAAATCTGTGAGCAATGCCTGTGGTGTCATTGATGAGGCTGGAGGAGCCCTCAGGAGAGTATCCCTTCCATCCCCACCCTGCTGAGAAAGCACCCATGTCTCCCTAATCACCCCAAGACACCCTTGACCTTGGTCTGTCTCATATTGCTCTTTTCAGATGAATGGGAGGGAGAAATGGGGGAGGGGAAATCATGTTTATAGTGTTGGACAGAAGCAAGGCCCACCAAGCAGGTATATATGCAAGGGCAGTTGCATCCATCTGAGACTTCTGCTGCGTCACCAAGAAGCATCAGGGTGACAGAGGGCAGCCACAGCCATCTCCTCCTTCCTCCTGCAGGCCAAGCTCTGATTTCTTTTCTTATAAGGTTTTTAAGACTATTTCAGGTCCTGAACAAATCCTTCCTGCACTCTCCATCTCTTCTTTTTTCATTTTTCACTGTGCTGGGAGAAAAATATGAAAGCTGGGTTTCCTCTGCAGGGCAGAAGGGATCAGTGATTGCAATTATAGTGCTCAAACTAATGATGTGCAAAGATCCGCAATAACAGCAGTCTCTGTCCATAGGATGGGGATATCCTGTGTTATCCTAGCTCTGGGTAGCTTGCAAAAGAGAGAAAATCTGTTTTAACAGGGGAGTATTTCCTTAGCTAGTATAAAGCAGCATAACTTGATGCTTTTCTAAAGGCCAGGATGGATGACTATAGCCCCAGGATGATTTCCCACAAAGCTTCACAAAATCTGAATGAAATAAGCACAATTCATTGCAAATCCTTAGCAAAACAAGCACACAGCTTGGTGCTTGAATTTCCCCACCATCACTGCTATTTTTATGTACAGCCAGTCAGTGCCATATTTATTTTCCCAGCATCATCCCCTGCTTGTTTTACAGGAGCAGGACTTGACATACAGGGAGTTGGGCAAATAGCTTGGCCAGTGATTCAAAAAATCAGCATGAGAATTAGGAATCACAGCCTGTTACAGTGCTAATAAACACATCAGTCCTCTGGCTGTGTGGAAAACTGCAGGCGTGGGATTTAAGGGGTGGTGGTGAACTGGGGGCAGGGAGAAAGATGTAAAAAAAGGAGCTGAGAACAGTGTCTGTTCAATGAATGTGTTTGAGTGGGAGTCAGTTAAAGGCTCGTCTGTGGTAACTGCATCACACATTCGCATTCATCTTTCTTGAAAACATTTTGAGTTTCCTTTACTCACTACCAAGCCAACTAATTCCTGCAGGAAAACAGGGTGAACTCACACAAAGCAGTTGTAAACAGCAATGAGCACAGCAATATCGCTCTTGTAGGTGCGTGGTGGCCAAGTCCAGAGCAGTTCAGGAGACATGGAGAAAACTTCTTGGCATCTAGAAGCCTCTCACCACCATCCCCTGGGAATGCATGGACCAACCCACTGAATATGCAGTGCAAGGTCCACCCGCACAGTACATGATGCGTCAGAGATGCTGCTCAGATGGTGACAGATGCTGAGACACGCTCAGCTTCAGTGAACAATGCTGTCGATGCTGGCAGCCGTTTCCCTTCTCACATCTGACTCCAAACTTCTCCTGCCCTCTCCCCCAGCTCGGCTTCTCTGAGGTGGCCTTGGAGGAGCTGAGAGCAGAAAGTGAGCTGCGCAAGGGATCTTTGCTCACACTGTTGAAGGTATTGATCTGGCTTATGGGCACTGCAGGTGTCAGAGCATAGACCTGAACCTTAGCATCCCACACTAGGACAGAGGGAAAGGTCCTCATATGTCCTAGGAGGAGTCCTGAGCCATGCTTTTGCAGATAGCCCCCTGTGACATGCCAAGGAAGAGAGCAGCTTTGTCTGTCACCTCTCACAGCAGGGCTCTCAGACCTCAGGGAGAGAAGTGCTGGAGCTCAGCTGGCTGAGTCTTGGCTTAGTTACAGCATCATTGATGACCCTGTGGCCTTTGTGAAAAAGTGTGCTCAGCCCTCAGGCTGGAAAGGTTGGACACCTCTAGCTGATTTATCCAGAGGTACTGACACAAACAAGCAAGGTCCCAGCCCAGGGAAGTTTGTGGAAGATGGATAATGTGGCAGAGATATTAATGGGCCATGAGGGAAGGCAGCAGAACATGTGAGGAAGCCACTGGTCCCTGCCACTCGCCTTTCAGATATAATTGCCTCTCATCTGGCTGATGGAGGGAGCTGATCCTGGCACTTCCTAAACTGGAAGCACAAATCTCTGGGGTCTGCATGAAACAGCAAGAACATTGACGTGCTGCTGACCCATCCCTTCTGCTAATGGCAAGGTTTGAACCTCCAGTTTCCAGCCAGACATTCACAATTAAGAACATGCACACACAAGAGCATCTCCATATTAACCCATTGTCATTGTCTGCCCTTGGACAAACCAAAAAGCAAGTGACTGTTCCCCCACACAGCATCTTCCTCCTCGACAGCTGAGCAGTTTAAAGTCACTGCTGGCACTGCCCTTATTTGTTGCTGTGCTTCACTCTGTAGATGCAAAGAGAAGGTTTCCTACCCACCAGCCATGTCCAAAGTGATCACTTGGTGCTCCCTCAAGATAAATAACCATAAATAAGTGAGTCTCCTCTTAAAATACATGGTAGTTAGATGGTGAACAGATTAGTCAGCCTGACCTCTGGAAAAGCCTGTCCTTCTCAAATGACTACAAAGGGGAAAAGGCTGATTAACTGTGATAAAACATCTGTATCATTTTGCTGTGAGACCCTAAAAGGAGATATTGGAGTCATGTCTCATGAAAGAGTCCTAAGTCATTTTGACATTTCAGAAAAATCCCACTCTAGACAAACTGTAGACACAAAGTCACAAGATATTGATATGACTATAGGATATGATGTGGTATACGATACGATACGATACGATACGATACGATACGATACGATACGATACGATACGATACTGCCCCAACTCTGGAGGTGTTCAAGACCAGATTGGATGAGGCTTCTAGCAACCTGATCTACTGGAAAGTGTCCCAGCCCATAGCCCATGGGTTGGAGCTGGATGATCTTTAAGTCCCCTTCTGACTCAAATTATTCTATGATTCTAATTTGTTCTCTGGTTTTCAAAGGAAAAGCAGAAGGAAAACACAAAGAATGACTGAGAGCATCTCAAAAGAGTTTTCACAGAGCAAGAATGGTCTCTTGCATCATGGGCTTATCGGTAACTGGGCAGCATTCCTGCTCTGTGTCTGGGTTCCTCCAGCATTAATCCAAAGTCAAAGAGCAGCGATCAGACAATATGGTTTCATGGTATTTTATGACAGCTCCTTTTTATATTATATTCTCTCTGCTCCACCCTCTCTTGGGGTGCTGAAACCTCTGGGCAAGGACTGCCAGTTGTACATGCATCCATCACCCATCCAGACTTCCACGGGATTTGATGTCATCCCATATATTTGCAGGATTGAAGCCTTGCCACTTACCTCAGGAATCCATGCACAAGATGGCTTTGAATGCTCCCCTCCTCATTTTTCGCTGGCATTGTGATTTGTCTTTCCTGAGACACAATATTGTGTGATTTTGATTTTCAGATGAACAATGGCAATGAAGAAGATGAGAAGAAAAAGGTTCACTTAAGTTTCTCTGTTAAGGTGATACATTTTGTACTCCTGCCCCTCTCCTCCTCCTTACTCTGAGTTTTCACTGATTCAAGTATCTGTTACCAGGTGCTTGTTGAAAACAGCTCATCTCTGTTTACTGTCTCTGCAGGAGATATTATTGCCTCTCACAGCTTAAATTCATGATTTTTGTTCTGTTTGTTTGGTTTTTTTCTATCTTCAACCCTCCTTCTTGCCTCCATTTCCTACCTGGACACTGCTTAGACATTCAAACTACTTTTGAGACAAGCCTTATTGTTTATGCTTTGTGTGCAAGCATATTAAGCATGTCTGCAAGGTCATGTTCAGACAGCCTATTCTAAGTGCCTTTGGTATCACAGTGATGGAGCATCATCAGCCAAGGGCTATTAAGGGACTCACTTCCATTGTAATACATGATGTCACAAGAAGAAAAAGATGAGAAGTGGGTGGAAGTGTCGATCTGCTGGAGGGTAGGGAGGCTCTGCAAAGGGACCTGAACAGACCGGACTGCTGGGCTGAGACCAACGGCATGAGGTTTAACAAGGCCAAATGCCGGGTCCTGCACTTGGGGCACAGCAACCCTAAACAGAGCTACAGACTAGGAGAAGCCTGGCTGGAAAGCTGCCTGGAGGAGAAGGACCTGGGGGTGTTGGTTGACAGCCAACTGAACATGAGCCAGCAGTGGCCCAGGTGGCCAAGAAGGACAATGGCATCTTGGCTTGGATCAGGAAAGGCGTAACCAGCAGGTCCAGGGAGGTTATTCTCCCCCTGTACTCGGCACTGGTGAGACCGCACCTCGAGTACTGTGTTCAGTTCTGGGCCCCTCACCACAAGAAGGATGTTGAGGCTCTGGAGCGAGTCCAGAGAAGAGCAACGAAGCTGGTGAAGGGGCTGGAGAACAAATCTTATGAGGAGCGGCTGAGAGAGCTAGGGTTGTTTAGCCTGGAGAAGAGGAGGCTGAGGGGAAACCTTATTACTCTCTACAACTACCTGAAAGGCGGTTGTGGAGAGGAGGTTGCTGGGCTCTTCTGCCAAGTGACAAGGGACAGGACGAGAGGGAATGGCCTCAAGCTCTGCCAGGGGAGATTTAGGCTTGAGATTAGGAAAAAATTCTTCACAGAGAGGGTGGTTAGGCATTGGAACAGTCTGCCAAGGGAGGTGGTTGAGTCACCGTCCCCAGAGGTGTTAGGGTGGATGAGGTACTTAGGAGCATGATTCAGGGATTGGTGGGAATGGTTGGACTTGACAGTCCAGTGGGTCTCTTCCAACCTGGTTATTCTGTGATTCTGTGATTCTGTGAGACCTCAAATTTAACCACCTGCAATTTAAATCACTTGTCTGAATGTGAGACCTGACTTGTCCCCCAGTTGTAATTGCTTTTAATAACACCAAGATGGTCTTTAGCAGAGAGTAATTGGCCCAGTTGCCCTGGATACTTCAGCAAAGGAAGGACATGCATCTGTTAGAGCAAATCCAGAGGAGTGCCACGAAGATGATCCAAGGGCTGGGGCACCTTCCCTGTGAGGACAGGCTGACAGAGTTGGGGTTGTTCAGTTATGAGAAGAGAAGGCTCTGGGGAGACCTTAAAGCAGCCTTCCAGTACTTAAAAGGGGCTCCAGGAAAGCTGGGGAGGGGCTCTTTGTCAGGGAGTGCAGGGGTAGGTAGGATGAGGGGGAATGGTTTTTCGATAAAGGCACATGCATAGGTTGCCCAAAGAAGTCATGGAATCCTCATCCCTGGAGGTGTTCAAGACCAGGTTGAATGAAGCTGTGAGCAACTTTATTCGGTGGAAGGTGTCCTTGCCAATGGCAGGAGTGTCAGAACTGCATGGTCTTTAAAGTCCCTTCCAACACAAACCATTCTATGATTCCATGATTTTATACTAGACAAAGACCTGACAGTGACTTCACACATGACCTTTGTTTCCACAGGCACCAACATGCCTTTGCTGGCTTTCTGCATATGTGAGATGGAAGTAGGATTTCTCACCCCACTTTGCCGGCTACAAAAAAGCAAGCCTACAGTAGCCTTTCCTGTGGAAAAGTGGAGCTTTCTAGGTACTGTTGAGACCTCACGGTGTAGAAGTGACCATCATGAAAAGTGGGAGGAGGTTCATACCTGTTCTTGCACCAGCATAAGGAAACTGTTGCCAGGAGATCAAGCTGGGAGATCAAATCATTGGCTGCGTGGCTTATTTTGAAAAATCAGTTTTGCTATAGCTCTCAATTACCAGCTCAATCATTGGCAATATAAAAGCAATATACCTTTTTATTACTATGTTTTTTTTCTCTTTCCCCCTGTCCTTGCAGGTAGGAATCACTCCTCATTTGGCTTTGCAGGTTTTCTAGGGTCAGTTCTAGAGACTGGATTTATGACCAAGTCCATTAGGATGGGCAGCAGTCTGCTCTCCTACTCCTCCAGTGCTCAGCTGTCACCGTGCCAGAAGCAGCTCACTTCAGTTTCAGTAGGGATAGTGTGAACCAGAGCCAGTCTCAGGCTGCTGGTGAGGGGGGAGCTGAGGAGAAGGTGAGCAGCCTCAGCTGCTGGTGATTGCCAGCATCTCTGTGCCTCTGCTTTGAGTTAGCTACTGTTATCCCTATCTAAAGAGACTTTCTGCAGTGGTAGATGGATGGAGGAGGTGCAACTGACCCAGCTCATTGTGGGATGGCAAGAAAAGATCTTATGGCTACGGCAGAGCCAAGCAGACTGAAATTGGAAAGCTCAGCAGAGAAACTGCTTGTAGAAAATGGGCTGTCATTGTCTCCACTGACCCTTTCCCTCTACTGAGCCAATATTTCAGTTTTCATTTCCAGGAAGCAAGCTGGAAATGTTTCCTTTTCTGTCTGCAGATGCCAAAGGTGCCTGAGCTGAGAAAGAAGCTTTCAGGGCAGCTCATCATGAAATGCACCACAATAAACATTCACAGGAATGGAATGGTGCTTTTTGGAGCATAGTTCACACTTCTGCCTTCCTCCACTGCACCACACAGCAGCCTGTCAGGAGTGGGACGGTCACAGCCTTTGCTTGTCAGACTGTTGGATTTCTCTCTCCCTGTCTCTGTGCCTTTGGTGCAATGCAGTATTTTCTGCTCTAGCTGCTTTGCTCACTGGAGCCCTGCAAATGCTGGAGAAAATTAGGGGGTTGCTTTGCAAAGCCTCCCTGCATAGAGCTACCTTTCCCATCTTTGGTGCGTCCATACTTAGCCCAGTGATCAAGCAGAAGCATGACGAAGATCTTTTATGCTTCAGTTCAGCTGCTTGCTCCTAGCAAAGTGCAGATCGTGAGAGGACCAGCGAAGCTGTATGGTGGGAGAGACCAGTTTCTAGGAAGTTTGTGTTCAGATCACCAGCCTGCAATTCAGAAAGCATCTTAAGATGTTTCTCCTTGACTCAACTGATGTGGAGAGGTATTAGAAAAGACATCGGTAGTGCATGGCTTGTCACATGTAAGACAGAGGGAAAACAGCTGGATAAACTAATATTTTTCCTGCCAGCAATAAAGGCCCATGTGCACTGCCTCACGGCTAGAACCTCTGTAGTGGACAGTCCGTATTCACACTGCAGAGCACCAGACCCATGACTTGCCCATGGCTCTAAAACATAATATTTATGTTTAGTGGATTTTGTTTCTCCAAAATGCCAGAAAATATAAAAGCTATCCCCCCAAAAATGTTCAGGCTCAAAGGTACAAGGATATTTGCACACCAATGGGAAATAGTAGGTGAGCTAATAGACAGGCACTATGAGCAGCATCAGGACCAGGGTATAGGAGGTATCCAGGGAGCTGGATCATTGCAGTCTACAGCTTCCACACAGGGAAAGAAGGAGGAGCAGGCACTGATCTCTTCTCTCTGGTGACCAATGATAGAACCTGAGGAAAAGGCAGGAAGATATGCCATGGGAGGGTATGGCTGGATATTAGGAAAAGGCTCTCCATTCAGAGGGTGGTGGAGCACTGGAACAGCTCCCCAGGGAAGCAGTCACAGTGCCATTTGGAAAACACCCTCAGCCACATGATGTGAATGTTGGAGTTGTCCTATGCAGGGGCAGGAGCTGGACTCTGTGATCCTCATGGGTCCCTTCCAACTCAGGATATTCTATAATTCTACAATTCTGTGCTCACATCTTCCATCCAAACCTAATCATCCCAGAATAGCAGTGCCCTGCCTCTGCTCTGCTCCTCATCCAAATGCACAGAAGCAGCTTTACACCTCACACAAAACTCAGACTTGCTCAGCAATGTGTTTAATGGGTTGTGCAAGCCCCAGAGCAACAAACAGTGGGTGGTCGCCAGCTTTGCATGCCCAGTGGAAGTGTCCTCAATCACTCTTCCTCTGCAGAGGGAAGGAAAGTAAGGACTAGGGCAGACAACACAGAGCTCCTGTTTCACTCCTGTCCACTCTGACTAGAAGCAGGCAGAGTTTCTCCTTCCCCAGCAGCCATGGAGCTCGTTTGAAGCAATTTGGAGACAATTGAATGAAAAGGAATAAATGAGTGGATATTGCAGCTTATGGATGGCTGAGTCAAACCCACAGGCAGTGATTAGAGACCCACAGTCCCTTTTATGCCCACAGTAAGAAAATTACTGACATTTCTTCCATTTTAGATCCAAATAGGAGGCGAAGTTGTAGTGGGTTGGATTGTCAGTTATGCCACCTTTTGATATTCATCTAGAGAAAAAACAGAACAGTTTTTTTATTCTAATTTAAATAAAGCATCGGTAGATCCAAAGCAAATTTTTCTAGCTTCAATTCTCTCCTTCTATCTGAGATGTAAAGAAATGAATGTGGGGAAAGATTGCACAAGTGTAACTTCCCCACTCACTCTCCCACATTAATTTGCCCTACAAATAGTTTTCAAAAGGACTGTTTGCCCAGCTTGCCCCTTGTCAGCACTGTCTATGGTAGCTTCTTCCTCACCTGTTGTAATATCAGCCTGCCTGAACAAATGCAGGTCTGAAGTGTAGAGGAGACGAGTATGTCATAAAGGACCTTATCTGAACTTTAGTTTCATCATTGTCTCTGCTTCCGATCTTCTGAGTAATCTCAGGTAAGCCACCAGAATTCTTTTTCCCCAAAACACGTGCCTGTTTGTTTCACCACTATTAACCATGCTAAAATCTGCAGGTAACTGGACTGGGAAGGGCAGGCAAACACACCTGATAGAATCATAGAATCATAAGGTTGGAAAAGACCTATAAGACAGTCAAGTCCTAATACCAGTTCAATGCTGCGGTGCCTACTAAACCATATCCCCAAGTGCCACATCTACATGGTTTTTGAATGCCTCCAGGGACAGAGACTCCACCACTCCCCTGGGCAGCCTTTTCTAGTGCTTCACCACTCATTCAGTAAAAAGGTTTTTCCTAATATCCAGCCTAAACCTCCCATGGCACAACCTGAGTCCATTTCCTCTCATTCGATCACTTGTTACTTGGGAGAAGCGACCAGCAGCCACCTCACCACGACCTCCTTTCAGGTAGTTGTAAACAGTGAGAAGGTCTCCCCTCAGCCTCCACTTCTCCAGACTAAACAATCCCAGTTCCCTCAGCCTCTTCTCATAAGACTTGTTCTCCAGACCTTGAGGCTGGTTTTCGGCACAGAAAGACAATCTAGTTTTGTACCAAAGGGTCTCTCAACCCTCATAACTGCTGAATTGTGGCCAGTACAGCGAAACCTTCTCACTGGGACTACAGTGAGATGCTGGTGAAAGAATGAGAAAAATCTGGTCTTCATACAAACATGAAGCTGGTTTGCAGCCAAGGTGCACACCAGACAGTATATGTATCCCCAGCTTGGAAGAGTGTACAGAAAAAAGGGAAAGAAGGACAGAGATTTACCCCAAATCACCAGAAATATCAGCGGCTGGGAAAGGCTTGAGATGCCATCGCTTACTTATGCAGTGGCCTTGTCTCTACACCTCAAAGAAAACACTTAGATCTTCATATTGTTGAACTACCTTCTCTGATTAGTGTTGCTTTCAAGATTTTGGATTGTTTATTTATTAATATGGAAAAGATATGGTAAAATCAGAAATGTACTTGCCAACCTAGATTTCTTACAATCATGTTTTCCAGTCTCCTGGGACAATGGCTACCACAGTATCTGAATCTGAATATGCTGCATCAAGTCTCTTCCTCTGAACACTGACAAAAACTTCTCATTTTTCAGGATTTTCAGAGAAATTACAAACAATATTAGCAAAGAAAAACAGCAAAGAGACCCAGAAAGCCACATACACAGAGAGAGAGAGCATAGAGCACCAGCTCCTGAAACCATATCAAGTTTTCGATGGACAGGAGAAGAAAAAAAAACTCAACCACCTCCTGGATGATGAGTCTTCTTGCTGTTGATAACTCTCATTCTGATTCCAATCTCGACTGGCTTTTGATTTCAGCTGGGGCCTCAAATTTTTATTATTATGCAGTGAAAAACAACAACATCATCACGGAGTAAAAGTACTATTCTATGATTCTATGATACTGTATGAGACAGCAGACAGGAACAAGACCAACCACAGAGTATAAACAAGGGGATAGGGAGGAGAATGTTTTTTCTGTTAAAAGATCTCGAAAAGGAAACAACAGTACGATAGAACTTCAAAACTGATGGATGCTCAAGTCACTCATGCTAAGCCTGAATAGAAGGAAAGAGAAAGATGATGCCTGGACTACTGGTATAGATATAGATGGGAGAAAAGACAGTAGGAATTGATGTGGAATGGAGTAAGTCCCTGAAGATACCCAGGTACAGAAATTTAATATCACTGCAGTGAATTTACTTCATTTCTGCTGTTACATGAGCATGTAGAGCATGACAGAAACTGGAAAACTATGAATGGCGAGAGAGACTTTGGTTAAAACACTTGCCAGCAGCTCACAAAGTATAGATTTCAATCGTGGCTACACTCTAGGTCTTTTTAACCTGGCCACTTGCTTACGGCTAGATTTGCCAGAGAGATCAGCACCTCAGCTAGCAGCAAAATGATTGTATTTGTTTATCTATCATTCCTGTACAACATGTTGAGGTTTTGTTTTAAAAAACAACACTTGGGAATGGTGTATTTTTCAGGTATTTAGGAGAGCTGACATACATTTTCCCTTTGTTCTAAATAATTCTTTATTAAAAACATGCACTTCAGAGAACCTGCTCTTTTTCTTCTTTTTCTTGGGGTTTTGGGGTTTTTTTTTTGGTTGTTTTTTTTGGTTGATTTTTTTTTTAATAGCAACAGCAACTGAAATAAGCAAGCAAACCTGAGAATCTTGTGGAAAAAGCTATAAGGCTTCTGACTAAGAGCCCAAGTGAGGAGAGCATATTTCCCAAAGGTCCCAATGTGCAGGAACTCTGAATTATATCAGTAAAACTACAGCCATCAGAAACTGTTTCTGGCATATGTAGGGACTCAATCAAAACTCTCTGGAGTGTTTGCGCTTGACCCTCTTCTTGGGACGTAAGATGTTGTGGTCCATTTTTGTGTGGCCAAGGTTGCAGCTCCATCACACATAATGGAAGCTCTTTTCAAAGCAACCTCAATCTTAGTCTATGGACCAGAGAAGATGAATACTGTCACAGTGTTGCTGCAAACACGAGTCCTGCCAAGTGCAGAACATCGGGAGCCACTTTCCCAATTCCTCCCTCCTCACAAACAGTTTGGAGCTCAGCCACTGTCCTGGAAAAGGGCCCAGATATTTATGTTCCTGGACCTTGGCTCATGGCAACCAGTGTTTGGTTTTGAAAACAACTGCTGATTAAACAGAAATCCCCTGCCGAACAAACAAAAAGAATATTTTCTTCCCCATTTTTGTCCATACAGTTAAGTGCCTGGGCTGGAACAGAACTAGACAAATCTCCCCTCGGAAAATTCCAGCAGCTGATGCGCTTATTTGGCTCACACCTGCAATGATGCTCCCAGGGATTCAGAGCCTGCAGAAACTGGGAGATAGCGATGGAAAAGGCTTTTCTCAAGTGGTTAAACTAAAACTCAGTAAAACTGATAGGTAAAAACCTAACATTCAGAGTTCTCAAGTCATCTCCAAGTCCCGTAGTGTTTGATTTCTGTTGCTTTTCTTGCAAAGCAGCCTTTGTTGATGACAACCACTGCAGTCCACAAATAACCATCTTACACAGCCCTTCAAAATATTCTTGGTTTCCCCAAGTTACAACGACAACATGACAGCTTTGAACCACACCAACAAGCTGCTGTTCAGACACTGAAGTAGCTGAGATTTGACCTGTAGGAGACCACAAGCATTCTTTCCTTCCCCATCACAACCTTTGTTGTCCCCAGCTAGAGTCCATGCCTTCACACAGGTTTTAATTTGTATTACAAGTGGCCTTAATGCTTTCAGCTTTGATGCAGACACTATAGTGCATGGGGCTGTACATGCCCCAAATGTTTATGAAGTATATAAAGTAAGAAGATAACATCTGGGAATACAATAACATACAGTTTTGAAGATAGGGTACAGCTGGAGGTAGGCAGTTCTTGTCTCTGAGCTCATCTACAAGGTACTTTTTAAAGGGTTTCCACATTTGTTAAGTTATATGTCATAAGGATGGTGTGTTACTTGTGTATCATAGAATCATAGAATAACCAGGTTGGAAGAGACCCACTGGATCATCGAGTCCAACCATTCCTATCAAACACTAAACCATGACACCTCGTCCACCTGTGCCTTAAACACCGCCAGGGAAGGTGAATCAACCACCTCCCTGGGCAGCCTCTGCCAGTGCCCAATGACACTTTCTGTGAAAATATTTTTCCTAATGGCCAGCCTAAATCTCCCCTGGTGGAGCTTGAGGCCATTCCCTCTCGTCCTGTCTCCTGTCACTTGGCAGAAGAGCCCAGCTCCCTCCTCTCCACAACCTCCTTTCAGGTAGTTGTAGAGAGCAATGAGGTCTCCCCTCAGCCTCCTCTTCTCCAGGCTAAACACCCCCAGCTCTCTCAGCCGCTCCTCATAAGGCCTGTTCTCCAGCCCCTTCCCCAGCTTCGTTGCTCTTCTCTGGACTCGCTCCAGAGCCACAACATCCTTCTGGTGGTGAGGGGCCCAGAACTGAACACAGGATTCGAGGTGCGGTCTCACTAGTGCTGAGTACAGAGAGAAAATAACCTCCCTGGCCCTGCTGGTCACACCGTTTCTGATCCAAGCCAAGATGCCATTGTCCTTCTTGGCCACCTGGGCCACTGCTGGCTCATGTTCAGTCGCTGTTAACCAACACCCCCAGGTCCTTCTCCTCCAGGCAGCTTTCTAGACAGACTTCTCCTAGTCTGTAGCAGTGCATGTTAATGTATCTTAATGTCATGAGAGTTCTGAGGCACTGGAATATGTTGCCCATGGAAGTTGTGTATGCTCCACCCCTGGAGGTGTTCAAGACCAGGGTAGATGGGGCTTGGAGCAACTTGATCCAGTGGAAGGTGTCCCTACCCATGGCAGGAGGGTTGGAACTGTATGATCTTTAAAGTCCCTTCCAACCCAAACCATTCTATGATTCTATGATAACCACATCTTTACTGTATCATTCAAAATTCATCTTCAAGTGGGAACCAATAGCTGGCAAAAACTCATTTCCTAAATCAACTTCCAACTGACCATGTCCCTGTGTCTCTGTAGTATCCTCTTTGTGCCTGCAGAGCATCAGGCCACATGGACATGTTTCTCCAACCACACTTTCTTGTGTTTAACTATGGATTAAATTTGTGCTTCCCCATTTCCTAGGCAAACTGTCGACTTAAGAGCACATTACAGTGTCTGGGAAGAGACTCACTAGATTTTCCAAAGATGTTTTGCAAAGGAAGCCAGATTTTCAGGATAGCTCAGCAGGCTGGGTACTGAGCTGGTCTGAAATTCTGGGAATTCTGAAGGATCAGGCACTTGTGAAAATCTGAATTATTTGCAAGTCTTGGACCATAGCTTAGTCAAAGTGTTACAGGGACCTATGGAATAGTAGCCCTTGTGCTCCCATGTTCTGAGCCCTACATATGTCTTTGCAGCCTCTTCTGTTAGATTCCACATGTTCCTTAATCAGTGGTGCATTTAGGAATAATTGAAAATCACAAATTATTTCTCAAAATAATCATTTTTTTTTCCCAACTACACTATTTTACCAACATTATTTTTAACACCAAATCCCACCATCTCAGTGCCCAAGATGTGAAATGTTTGGATGGGAGTATCGCTCACTTGTTTTTAGCCCCATTGTCCCACAGTGTGTGACGCCCTGTCTGGAAAGCATGTTTAACAATACACCACCAACACTTTTCAAGGAGACTGTGATGATAGAGGATGATGCAGACTAACAAGATAGTCCAGAAAAAAAAATGGAGCCAATCTCCCTAGGCACTAGAGAAAAGTACACTGGAACTAATGTTTCTCATTTTTAGTCATTCTCTCTGCAAATTAATATTTTCACTTATATCCTCAAAAAAAAACATCTGAGAAGGTAGAGATTGAACCTTCTTCATCTGACTGTAACTACAACAGTACTCCATTTTAAAACAAATGAACCTTTCCCTACCGTCTTTCACTCTTTCTTTAAAGATAATTCTTATGAAGGAAACTTGGAATCCCATCTTTGAATGACAGAAAAGACACTGGATTATTTCAGCAATGCAATTTCTCCTTTTTGCTCTGTCATTTCTGCTCATCTTTGCTCAAGCAGTTGAAAAGAGATCCTATCTGACTTGGACAAGTGATCATCTGACCTGGACAGCACTCCCTGTCATGTAACCCATCCAACAGCTGTCGAATAGTAATATCATTCAGTTGGCCACTGACCTAGTCTGGATTGGCTTGTGAGACAGTGACCTGGAGGTGAAAGCCTTTGGTATTCCCTTACTAATCATGGTCAAGCCAAAGGAGCTTGTAAGACATAGTTACAGGAAAAACTTTAGTGGATATCAAAGCACACTCACAAGTACTTTGAGTCCTGAATATCAAGGAGCCTCTAAGTCTATTGAGAAAAGACCTGAAGATAATATATTTGGATGGAACAAAATAAAGGAAGATAAGAGCTTTACACTAACATGTTTCTTGGAAGGCATTATGGAGCACTCTGCCTGAAGGGTACGTAAGTACCCTGGTCACTTAGAATCATTTAGAAAATGGGTTGCCCTCTGCAAATATGGAAAAAATCTTGTACTGGACATGAGATGATCTAATAGGTCTTTCTCTTTCTCATTTCAAGCCCCTGGTCTCTTGGACCATCTGTTTCCCTTGGTACAAATGTTTTAATTCCTGGTCTGAGGTGGACTTGCCTCTCTAATGTGCAGAACAATGATGCTCGCAGTAGTTTTCATTCTTATTACATGGTCTTTGTCTTTCATTACATATCAGGCGCTTACTTTGGTTACCAAGAAAGAAGTGAGCAAACAAGTAGCTTTATCTGCAGTCTACTGTACGTGATGCTGGTAGACCCATCATACCTTTCATGGGACTTTGATGCTTCATGCTGCTTGGACGCAGGAGATGGGAAAATATACACCTACCCATAACTTTACACAGTGCATGTCTGATTCCAGTCTGATTCCATATAACATCACAGGAATGACTTAAAACAGAGGGAAAGATGAGAAGCCACAGAGTGGTCTTCCTCCTCCACAGCTCCTCATATTATCTGTCATAATAACATCAGATAACCTGGCTGTGGTGGGTCTGTCCAAAGATCTCTGCTTTGTTGAAGCCCACTATCCAGTGACGGGGAGCTGCAGATACCTAGAAAGAAAGAGTATAGAAACAGATAATTATAAAACAATGCATTCCCTAACTTATCAATTCAAGACTCATTCTTTTCTCAGTTATGGCTGCATCTCTTCAACAGGATGACATACATCATGGTTAGGTAGCTTCAAGGTAGGCATATGTTCAAACATCTTCTCTGATTCACATTAGCCTAGAAAATCCAGAGGAGATTGATGGCATTGGTTTAATGAAATTAAGTGTCCTTGGAAGAAGTGAAAATTATTCAAACTGAATGAGTAGGAGCCATTTTTAGAAAGCTCAATGGTCTATAGACACTGCTTTTAGACTAAAGTAAGTCAAGAGATTCAGGAGGTGATCTAGAGAAAGGCTGTCCTCAGATATTTGCTCCATATGTCTGGTGACTCTGAGGTCATAGGGGAATCTTCCCTCTCCTCAGTTCCCCTTGGATGGAAACAGGAGTGCTTTGCTGTATTAGATTCAAGAACCAGAAAGTTCAAAAGTAGCATTAAAGTCAGATATCAAAGCCAGGGGAGGGGGGGATGGGAGGTGACAAGGGACACTCTAACCAAAGCAGATTGATGATGGGATTTAGGGCAAGTCTTGCTTTATTCAAAATCCATACAACCAGCCCCAAAGAACCAGCTGTGGGAAGAGCTTGATCCCCAAGGGTTAACAAGAAATGGGAAACATTTCATTGAGATGGGTCTTGAACCCATAATATTCTTTCCCTCAAAACATAGGAAATTTCAGACTACTTTTCTCTTAAACTGGGATGCAACCAGAAGCTGTGCCCATGCACGCATCTCAGTGGTAAAGAACAGTCTCCTGCTGTTTTACCTTTGAAGTTTCCTCCATTTGATTGAGACCCAGTGATTGTTGCAGGGTCACCTTCCTCCTTGCACTGTCCACCCAACTGCTTCACCATGTAAATGATCCAAAACCAGGCACAAGCTACCCCCCCTCCCCCCCCAACACACACACTTGACGTTGAGGACAAAGAAAAGCAGCTGCCTCAACGTGCAAGCCCGTGGTGTCATCCCTAGTCAGATGACTATTGAACTGCCACGCCAGCATTTTTTTACAGCAGTTTAAAACACTATCAAGGCGGCATCAAACTGCCTTTTCCATCCAAATCCAAATGGCTGTGGAATGAAGCCCGGAGTGAAATGCTAAATTGGATCCTAGCAAATCAGCATCAGATCACACAGGCTAAGCTGTAATGAATGGCTCCTAATGATGGAGTTCATCATTATAAAGTAACGACAAAAGATATATAACCATTGAGGTCTCCAACAGTGCAACCAGCCACCACCCATCACCTACGCCCTCCGCTCTGTTTGTTGCCTGCTGGTTTTTTGCTATTCGGGTGACGCTCTTTTCTGGGGAGTGTTTTTCTCCCTTTATCTGTCAAAGGGTTTCAGGGCTCATTCAGGATAAATTATTCAGTCTAAAAGGAGATGCAATAAATCTTAAATGGCAAACAATAGATGATTTTCCCTTTAGACACACAGAGCCTACAAAACTAATCTCCTGCTAAGCAATAGTATGTCCCACCACAGCTGCTGGTGGCAAAATTTACAAGGGTAGCATTTGTTTCCTTATGTGCATCTATATTTAGATTGCCATAGGGTCCTTCCCACTGCAACACAAGGCAAGGCATCTTTGCATGTGTGAATTGGTCAACGTGGGAGAGAGGGAGGCAGAGAAATGGCTCAGCAGCTCTCAGATTGGAAAAGACTCAGTGATGCAAACTTTTAGCCATTGCACTGGTTAAATAATGACACTTGCAAGTGGGAGGAAGGATAAAGCACCTTGTGTAAGTGAATGAGGATTAGCCGTTGTTTGTATTGTTTTGCTGAGATTTAAACCTCTCACACAGCTGAAATTGCACTGCTCCACATTGAAAGCACAGTCTTGGCAGGAAGGCTACACAGTTTAAAGCAAGTTTACCTACTGTGAGACCAGCAAATCCATCTGGAAGCAGGTGGAGCCTCAGACCCACCTATGGCACTCAGATCTCTGCCCCATCATCCAAACTGTCTCTTCTTTTATCCTCCACCAGCACTCAAAGCACAGACTAAGTTTGTAGCATCTGGAGGCTGGTGCTGCTAGTTAAGGAAGAGAACCAGCTCAAAACACAGAAAATTCTCACTATGGATTTAGTGCCAGATACCAGCTTGAAATAACACTGTGGCTAGCACAAGCTTCGGCCACTGAATGGAAATAGCTGTCAGTGGCTCCTCAGCAAGCCATATTTCCCCTGGCTGAGGACTTGGCCTTCTGTGTTTAAATCTTTCATCACATTGCACACCCACTCCTTCCTGCCTTCTGCCAGGCGCGCCGTGCCCTGGGCCAAGTCTGGTGCCGGCTGCTTCTCCCTACACAAGCCTTCCCAGTCCAGATATGCCCAAGTGCTTCTGCACACTCCAACTGCTCTTCTCAACCCAGAAAGGAGCCAAGTTGGGAGCTCTGCTGTCATTTCGCCTACCCCCACATCAGCTGTAGCAGGAGTGAGCAACTGTTTTGGCTTCTCTTTACCTTTCAGGGCCATCTGGCCAAACTCAGATCTTGTGCTAAGGGAAATGGAGGAGGGCCAACAACACCTTTATAATGTCACCTGGGAAGCAAGTTATAGCCTGGAAGCAGGAGGTTTATGTTCGTTCATGAAATACTCAGGGCTTCCTTGTGCTCCTTTACAACTGCAAAGTCCTCTGGGAATGGCATGGACTCCTAATGGATGCTGCATTAGCTAATCCAGTGATTCAATTACTTCTAAATACTCTCTGGTGGCAGGGGCTAGTCTTCCTGCTCACTTACTGGAAACAATTTCTCTTCCAAAGGGAGGCAGTGGGGGTAGGAGCTTCCATTGTAAGAAGCATCCCTCCCTCTCTTTTCTTCACCTTGCCTTTCCATAGGTAGTGCTTGACCTCCAAGGGCACAGAAGGAGGCAGACGTACCTGAGATCTGCCATCTATCTCCCCAGCAGGCCACAAAGGAATGCATTCTGACTTCACGATCATGAGGGATGTATGAAGAAGTCAGGTCATACCACTAATGCTGTGGAGAGCAAGTCTTATGAAGAGCAGCTGAGGGAACTGGGATTTTTAGTCTGGGGACAAGAAGGCTGAGGGGAGACCTTATTGCTCCCTACAACTACCTGAAAGAAGGTTGTAGCAGTGTGGTAGTTGGTCTCTTCTCCCAGGTAGCAAGTGATAGGATGAGAAGAAATGGCCTCAAGTTGTGCCAGAGGTTCATATTGAATATTAGGAAATATTACTTCACTGAAAGGGTTCTCAGGCACTGGAACAAGCTGTGCAGGGAAGTGGTTGAGTCACCATCCCTGGAGTTACTTAAAAGAACCATAGATGTGGCCCTTAGGGACACGGTTTAGTAGTGGACTTGGAAGCATTAGGTTTGTGGTTGTACTTAACAGTTTTTTTCCAGCCTAAAAGGTTCTATGATTCTACTATCACTAAAGAGGAAGGAAAAAGTATGGGTACCAGTTTGGACAGACCCCTGTCCAAGCAATTACTGTATATTCTATTGCCCAAATTCATACTGCATCTTTAAAAGGACATTTCTTCATTTCCTACCCTGACCTCTCCTTCTGTGGATGAATACATTTTTGTGGTGTATTTCAGACAGTCATTGTCTTAGACATATGCATCAGTATGACCCGTATGTCATACAGCAAATCCATGCTCTTTTAGTTAGTGCTTTCTGTGTGGACAGAGCTTCATAAGCCTACAGACAGAATTAGTCTTAGTTCTTGAAAGCATAGATAAGATGAAAGACAAATTCAGCGCACTCGGAGGCATAAGAACCTTATGCCAGGTAAGAGCAAACTCGAGTCTCTAATGAAGGAGAGCAGTAATCGTCTTCATCTGGTGGATATACACTTAAAAAATACTGCTGCCCTCTGGAAAGTAATCAACCAGACCGTGGGAGGGTCTGCTGTTCGTCTCAAGTGGGTTTTACATAATAATACATTTATTTCTTAGAAACAGACAGAAATATGAGGAGAGATTTGCACAGAAGGGGAGTGCCGGTTACACTTCCTTTTGATTTGTCAGGGATGAGCAGTCAAAGAAGATCCACTTTTGGCTTTACTTTTACATTCAGATTGTTATGTTCACTTTTGACCTGGGAAGTGTTCATGTATATACAAAAGACATTGTCTGCCAAGCTTTAAAACGAAAAGATAAACTCTTGTAAGTTTCTACTGAAACATTCATATGGCCAGAAACCACAAGACAGACACTCATACATTGGTTCATAGCCTTGAAAAGCAGAAGAGATCTAAGATATATATATATGCAATATATAGATGTATATATCCAAATACAGAATCACTAGGTTGGAAGAGACCCACTGGATCATTGAGTCCAACCATTCCTATCAATCACTAAACCATGCCCCGCAGCACCTCATCCACCTATCTCTTTCCTTCTAGGGAAGGTGACTCAACCACCTCCCTGGGCAGCCTGTTCTAGTGCCCAATGATCCTTTCCATAATTTTTTTTTTCCTAATGTCAAGCCTGAACCTCCCCTGGTGGGACTTGAGGCCATTCCCCCTTGTCCTGTCCCCTGTCACTTGGCCAGCCCTCCTGATTTTTTTTCTATGCATATTCTCTCTTCCTCACTGTCATCCACACAAGACGCCTGTCCCTTCTTCCAAAGCTCATAGACATTCTTCTTCTTTTTGATATCCCTCAAGATCTCCCTGCTCAACCAAACTGGTTTTTTTCTCCCTGACGGCTCCTTTTCTGGAACATGGGGATGGATTGCTCCTGAGCTGCTAGGATTTCCATTTTGAAGAGCTCCCAGCCCCCATGGGCTCCCTTGACCTTAAGGAGTCTCCCATGGGACTTTGTCAACCAGCCTTGTGGACAGTCCAAAGTCTGACCTCTGGAAGTTTAATATGACTGTTCTCCTAATCCCCCTCCTCACCTCACCTAGAACTGAAAATTCTACGATCTCATGATCACTTTGTCCCAGGCATCCTCCTACCACCATATCCCCCACAAGGTCTTCTCTATTCACAAACAGCAGGTCCAGGAGGGCACCTTCCTTGTCGTCTCATTCACCAGTTGTGTGAGGAAGTTGTCTTCCACACACTCTGGGAATCTCCTAGACTGCTTCCTTTCTGCTGTATCGCACTTCCAGCAGACATCCAGAAGGTTGAGGTCTCCCATAAGGACAAAAGCTAGTGATCTTGAGACTTCACCCAGTTGTTTATAGAAGAGCTCATCAGCTTCTTATTCTTCTTGGCTGGGTGGCCTATAACAGACGCCCATCACAATATCCGCCTTCATGTGGGCTCCTCTGATATATATGAAGTATCTTCAAATTAGTAAATCCCTACTGAGGAGAAGAATCAGCATTTCCAACATGATGTTGCAGAGCATGGAGTCATGTGATGTGGAACTGCGTTAATTACAATTTCACTCTGTGCTTGTCCTAGGCTTGGGCTCTCAGGGAGGAATTGCTATATGCAGGCGATTTAACATCCTGCTGCTGCTGCTCCGGAGTTTCCAGCTCAGAGGGGCAGGAGAAGTGCTATTTGTGAGCAGTTTCAGCTCACTGCTGCGGTAAAAAGGAACAGCAGTGAGGATTTTCGTGAATGACTTTCCCAGGAGCAACGTATGATCAGGCAATTCAAATCATAGAATCATCATAGAATCATAGAATCATTAGGTTGGAAAAGACCTTAGAGATCATCAACTCCAACCATACCTGTCTACTACTAAGTCATGTCTCCAAACACTTCATCTACCCGCCTTTTAAACACCTCCAGGGATGGGGACTCAACCACCTTCCTGGGCAGCCTGTTCCAATGCTTGACAACCTTTTCTGTGAAGAAATTTTTCCTAATGTCCAATCTAAACTTCTCCTAACACAGACTGATGCCATTCCCCCTTGTCCTATCACCTATCACTTGGGAGAAGACACCAACACCCACCTCTCTGCAACCTCTTTTTAGGTAGTTGTAGAGAGTAGAGAGCAATAAGGTCTCTCCTCAGTCTCCCCTTCTCCAGACTAAATAACTGGTTAATCTTTTCATCCAGACAGCACAGGACTGAAATCCAACACTCTGCCCTTCAGCACTGATCCAGTACTTTTAAAAACCTCAAGTTTCTATACTAGACTCAAGTTTCAGGAGAATTAAGGATGTCTTTTGTGTGAGGACAATACTCACACTCATTGTGGAGGAAAGTTCATGCCAAAGGATATCACCATTGGTTTGTTTGGATAGAGCTATCCTGCTTTGCAGGAGAACAGAGTCTGGTTACGTGGATGAGAGCTGTGCTGAGCCACCTGGTCTCATGATCAGTTGACCTGATCCAGTTTACTGAGATATATCCCTTGCAGATGCAATAATACAATTCTTCGCATTGTAGGAGAATTAGTTTGGAGTGAGGAACTTATGAATCAGGAGGTATGAAACAACTTGGAAGGTGGAATAAGCAAAGTATGAAATAACTTTGTTCCTGTAATCTGGGAGGTGCAGAGGTCCTACCACTCATTGCCCTCGTAAGTCTGAAGACAAACCCCCAGCTGTGGAGACCACTTAGCCCCAAGGACATGCGACCAGGTGATGGACATGCCAGCATTTAAGCTGCCTCCTCAGGTGTGGGGGATTAATTTAGGGCTATTTCATGGTGTTTAAGTTCAAGAGAGGAGCGATTCTGGCTTTCTGCTACCCAAGACTGTCAGAACTTTGCCTCCTGCTGTCAATGCAGAGAGGTGGGCAGGCTGTCTGGGCAACCTCCTGTGACACGAAGTTTAACTCCCTTCTTCAACAAAACATGTATGTGGTGATCCTACACTACACATGACCTGAGCTGCCAATCACTAAAGGAAAGCCTGTTGTGTACTGCAGCTTGTATCTGAGTCCTTCTTGGAAATCATAATGTAGATATGACCTTCTTCTGAGGAAACAGTGGAAAAACAAAATTTACTGTCCCACTCTACAGCCATAACGTACTTCTCAATCCTCCAGAAAAAACCTCTGGCATTTAGGAAGATAAATAGCCATAGAGTATGACAGGAGCACCAAGGGCATTTCCTAGCGCTACTTATTCACCCTGTGGGTGGCAATGAGAGAGTTAATATATCTCCCATCTACATGTGGAGCAGGCAGCTTGCCAGAGGCTTGAAGTCTGGTAAATAAGCAGACACATCTTGGCTCACTGGGAACAGATTGTTAACTCAGTTCATCTCAGGGTGAGACACACCACTGAGCGGCTGTCATTAGCAGAGAGGATTCAGTGGTTATGACTGCATGTCACTGCTGCAGCCAGAGCTGCATGGGACTGGAGACCAGATAAGAAGAAATGGGTTTGGCTTTCAACCAAGCTTTGCAGTCCTTGCTCCACCAGCACTCCCTTTCCCCATCTCAGTGTAACCTGCTGTTCAGCGAGCGCTTCATGTTCCTCACCTGGCAACAACCTATGAGCATGCAAGGCTGGTGCACCTATAGTTACGTCTCAAGAGTCCCAGTGAATCAGATCTGAGTCCTTCCCTTCTTGCTGATCCCAATGCAAGGACCTCCAGGTTTGTTAGTATTTCTGAATTACCTGAGATCCTGCAGAGCCCTGGTGGCAAACGGCGTGAGACGACTACAAGCATCAGCATCCTGGCTGACACACCATGGCAGAGACAACACACTGGATGCCACAGCTCAAGCTTAGAACTAGTTTAGCTGGGGAGTTACGGGAAGCTGGCAGAGAACTGAAATCTCATAAGGGTCTAGGTGAGGGCAAGGTGGGCACGTGGACCAGCGCCTTTCCAGGCAGTCACTTCATCAAAAATGCCATGGTTGCTACTTGTTGTGTAATTGTACATACCCAAGGTGTGTGTCCCCAAGACAATGGACAAAGTCCATGAAGGAACTGGCTTCTGAAGGAATAGTATCCTTTCTGGGACCAAATCATCAACAGGGCTTCAGCTAGTGGAGCCACGTCATCAAATCCCCTTCTAAAACCTCTCAAGAAGTAAAATACAGGTATCAAGAAACCTGTGCATGCCAAGGACAAATTCTGGAATGTGATCCATTTAGAGGAAAAAAAAAAAAAAACAGCAAATCCACAGTTCATTCTGTGCTGTTCCCTCGAGCTGGAGCTCAGACACAGAATTATGGACCTATTATCTGGGCTAAAGGAAAAATCCATCAGAAGTCATTGGTGTAGGGCACACAATGCACATTGGAGCAGTTTCAGCTCAGTCCAGCAGAAGCCAGTGGGGAATCCATCTGCTCCAGTCAGCTTGTCACAATGCCACGCTTGCATTTTATTTGTGCACCCCAAGTGCAATTATGAGAATCTACATGGGAACTATCTCTCCATCCCGTTTGCCCTCAGCATGCAGCAAATTCAAAGTCACAATTCCAGCATCACAGGGCATTAGAATAGAATTGGTCTCAGTGTCAAGAAATCAGCTGGAAAGTTTGCAGAGCTGAGAAAGGCAGGCAGGCTCATTTTTCTCTGTTGATAAAAAGCCTGAAGAGCATTTTTATTAAATCCATTGAGGGAAACCCTAGGACCAGGAGCAGAAGGAGGCAAGGTTTTTTTATGGAGAAAAATCCTCTCTTAAACCACACAGAAATCTTAGAGAGAGGCTCAGCAGAGGCATAGTGAATTATGAAAAATTATCAACAACTTCTAAAAATGAAGTGACCACAGCATTGTAACAAACCAGCTCTGAAAAAATATGCTTTAAAACCCCATTAGGAGATGCAATCCAAACCATGTTAACCACATGACTTTCTCACAGCCCATATAGCAATCAGCAAACAAGCCTTCCAATAGCTCAATCTGCAGAGTTTTGGGGGTAGAAATGTTGGCAATTTAATCTCTGCCAAGCTGTGAGCAGCTATGGCGCATGGCAGGGAAACAACTGCAGTGAAGGCTTTCTAGGGAAAGATCTGTCTCATATCACACTGGTTACTTGGTTGGTGCTAAAATAACATAATGAGAAACTGCAAGACAGGGACAAGCCCTTTTTGCAAGCAGACAGCTGCTGCTTGCCCGCTAAACCCAAAACAGACCCCACTAGTCTTATATTCAGCAGCAGCCACCAAGTAGCTCCTTGCAAAAAATGTCTCTGTGAAGTACACAGCTTTGAAGATGTGTCCTGTACCTTGCTCCTTATCCATCACAGTCCATATCCCTCCGTTACTAATCCAGCCTTCTTCTGCCCCTTAGTCTCTGTCCCTGATGAGGGATTCAAAGAATCATGAAATCACAGAATCACTTTTAGATTGGAAGAGACCTTTAAGATCATTGAGTCCAACCATAAACCTAACACTGCCAAGTCCGCTGCTAAACTGTGTCCCTAAGGGCCACATCTATGCTTCTTTTAAATATCTCCAGGGTTGGTGACTCCACCACTTCCCTTGGCAGCCTCTTCCAGTGCTTGACGACCCTTTTGGAGAAGTATTATTTCATAATAACCAATCTAAACTTCCTCTGGCACAACTAGAGACCATTTCTTTTTGTCTTATCACTCGTTACTTGGGAGAGCAGCACCCACCTCACTATAACCTCCTTTCAGGTAGTTGTAGAGAGCTATAAAGTGGCCCCTCGGCCACCTTTTCTCCAGGCTAAACAACCCCACAGTTCCCTCAGCCAGTCCTCATGAACTTGTTCTCCAGACCCTTCACCAGCTTCATTGCCCTTCTCTGGACACAATTCCAGCACCTCAATGTCGTTCTTGGAGTGAGGGTCCCAAAATTGAACACGATATTTAAGCTGCAGCCTCACCACTACCAATTCAACTGTGCCTGCTGCTCTCTCACTTTCCATAATGTGGTGCCTAATGCTCATTTCTGCCCCTTCCATGTTCCTTGTTTTCCCTACATGCTACCTGCACAGTTTTACTACCTTCCATCCAACTCTAACTACACTCCTCCTTCCGCTTTGGGTAGCAACTACACTCAAGATTTGAGGACCTCCAACACTACCTCCTGCTTAGAGGAGAGCTAGCTTGCCTTCCAATAATCCACGTTGTAACAGAGAGAAAACCTAAATGCCTTCTTTCCACTGCAGTATTTGCATTTGTGATTTTACTTTTACATCAAACGGAATTTGATTGCAACCTAGCAAAACAATGATGGTTTACTAACAAAGAAACTAAATGCAAGTTGACTTACCCATAGGGAGTCCCTGTGAAGGAAGCCTTCACCACTGTGAAGGATTTCAGTGGCAGAAACTCAGTGGACTTGATTAGACAGAAATGTTCTCTCCCTCTCACTCCAGCCCTTACCCTCCTTCTCAGTTTAGGTGGAGAAAGCATCTAAAGAGAGAAATTTGTCTCCGGTTAAAGTTTTTCTGCCTCCACACTACAAAGTATTGTTCCCACCCTTGAATGGTCTGCGCAAAGTGGGAACACGTACCGCATCAACCTTTCCCTGGGAAAGAGACACCCAAGGAACAAGTTATACCATTTTCTGCAAGTGAACTTTAAAGAGGAGGAAGCCTTTGTTTCTTAGATCCTTTTAGGTGATGATCAATAATGAAGCCTCAAACCTCCACAAATACGCCTTTCCCTGCAGTAAAACCAAACCTTGATGCTCCTTTGCTCCTTCTGATGATGGGCAGCCTTTCTTCCAGCCCTGCTTCACCAACCCCCCCGGATGGTCTGCCCATCAGAGGAGAACCCAGGGTCTGCACATTCAGTATTCAAGCCAGCAAACAGCTTCCACCTCTACAGAGCCAATTAGTAAGAAGGGGCAGCTGCCGTGGGAGTAATGACTGATACGACTTCCCAGGGCAGGCAAGCAGAGAGGGTGGCATCTTAGTGACATGGGGCAAACCATCTCACTCCCAGCTATGTGTCCATCTCATTCATAATGCAGCTGGGCTGTTTGCTGCTTTTCCCTGTTGCTTTCGATACCGGATGAACAGGAAAATCACTGATCATTAGCAACAGCAGACAGAAGGCTCCCAAGGGCAAACTTTATATTGTATTCATAAAATCAACTTTCCTCTCAGGCAGTCTGTCTCCATGTGGCAGGTCTGCTCCTCAGAGCATCTTCAAAAATCCAGTTTTTATTTCAGTAGTGCACAAAATCACAGTCTTCTTATGCAGGCACAAGATTAAGTAGATCATCTTTGCTCTGTAAAGCTTAGAATTCAAATAGTCAAGACAATGTGTAAAAGGAACAAGAGACATAGGGAGGTGAACTAACTCTCCAAAAACATATTGGAAATTAGTTTCAGGACTCAGAACACCACTGTGGCCTCCAGCCAGAGGCAGGATCACTATAGCACAGAAGGATTGTCCCTTTAGCACTAAATTTAAATACTCCAAGTGCTGGAGTGTCCATCGTTTTTTTTCTTGGCGACTGTTCTGATCATCAGGAACTGATATCTGATATTTAACCTGAGGTACTGTTCTCTCCTAGACATAATCCACTGTACTGCACAACACAGTTCTCTCTCCCTCTCTGTTCCGAGATTTATATTCTTTTAGGATCTGCTCCTACTTGTCGTTGCCTAGACAAAATGCACATCTGCTCCTTGATGCTCTGGCTGCTCTTTGCTGAACACACTCTGGTTTGTCAAAGTCATCCAGGTTAATACCATGCCAGATTACTAATACTGGAACTGCAGTGCTTTGGAGGCAGATGCACAAGAGAAAATGACTTTTATTTGAAGATCATAGCAGGGAATAGTGCTTTCCACCCTGATTATGTGCCACCACTCTCCTGGTTATTGACCAGCAATGCAGACACCTTGCAGATCCATGACAAGATAGCACCAGCATGTCACACATTTAGCCCAAGGCTCAGCAAAGTTAGGTCAAGTTAAAGCAGAGGACTAGCCTGTCAGCTTCTCCTCATCAAATACAGCCCCAAATCGGCAGTGTCTCTCTTTGGGATACAGAAGATCACTCAGTTTGGATTTATAGGGATTAAAACAATATCTCTGACCTCGTTTGGGACCCATAAACAGAAACAATAACACCTAGCACCAGTCCAACACCATAAACAGTTGTGATCTAAGCTATGCATCATTGCTAGGTAGAAGTACATGGTTGAAATAATCCTCCACAGCTGCATCATCCTGTGAGCAGAAGACCCTTTGGCCAGCAAGGGAAGAGGCTTTTGTGCAGCATTGTCCATCTATATAGACAGAAACTAAGGCAGACATGACATTTTTTTCCTTTTAATTTTTTTTGGTACCTGGTCTTGCAGAAAGGTGATTTGTAGCCATGGATGTTCTGCAGAGCTGGAAAATAAAATCTCACAAAGATCTTGGTTCAGGCTGGTACCCTATAATGCTTTTTATTAATGATTAAGGCTTGGGAGATCATTGAATTTGTTGGAGATAATAAATAAGGGCAGCGGTTAAGACTCAGAAGGACGTAACCACTTTTCAGGCTGATCTTAATAGTGGAGGTGAATAGGCACAGAGTAGAATATGAAATTTAATGTGGCTAAGTGTGAAGTGATGCACGGGGGTAAGAGCAGTCTCTGAGCTAAGTGCATTTTAAATTACACTGAATTAGTAACACAAAGGAACGAGATCTGGACTTGATGGACAGAATCACCATTTACCGTCATTGTACGGTGATGTAATATAATGTCTCAGGGTCAGACCTTCCCAAAGAGGTCAACAGGAGAAGCAGGTGAGGGCAACAGTGGGCTCAGCTAACAACCTTTAAGACAGTTAGAACGAGTCTCATTTGCTCCAGCTTCTCCTGATTCCAAGCATCATTCTCAGCTGCTACTTAAAGCTGTCAGGCCACTCCTGCTGCTTACACCCTGTATTCTGATCTTTATTACTTTGCCAAAGTTTAATTGGCCCAGCTGATGCTTCCCAAGCTGGGTGTCTGCTGCAGGCTGGTTAGTTAGCTATTTGTGTTATTCTTTGCCAGAGGAGGTGGAAGCAGGGAGGAGGGGAGGAACCTCAGGTTTCAATAAGAAATTAGTGCAACTCATTCCAAGTCAAAACACATCAAACAAACCATTAAAAATTCTTGTTGAACCTTTTGTGCAAGGAGAAAAGAAGGAGAGAGCAATGCTGCCTTTTCCCTGCTTTCGATTAGGGATTTGACGTGAGAAAAAGAGAGATGGAGTCATTCTGATGTCTGGGGAATGCCTTTTCCTACTCCCTGGTGTTTTTGTATTTGATAAGTTAAAAACCTCCAAAAAAATCAGCTTTCCAGGTACTCAGGAAACACTTCTTAGTATATAGCGACTACATCCTCTGAGCCCCTCACCGATCATGCTCCTTCCCCTCACCCACCAAGGAAAGCAACTGGGTAAACCTAGGACAGTTGAAGACTTGCTAGCCCACCACAGCAAGAGCAACTTGGGACTTGTCTTGCAACGGTCACATTTTATTTAGGACAAGAACCTGTAGCAAGGAAATTTTTCTCCATAAACTTATTAGGACCCATTTTGTCTTCCCAGGAAATGTCTGAAGAAAACGGGAAGAGAAGAGAAGAGAAGAGAAGAGAAGAGAAGAGAAGAGAAGAGAAGAGAAGAGAAGAGAAGAGAAGAGAAGAGAAGAGA
>JAUNZM010001227.1:0-17642 GCA_033459285.1 Clamator glandarius
GGGGAGAGGGGGGAGATGGGGGAGAGGGGGGAGATGGGGAGAGGGGGGACACAGGGGAGAGGGGGGGAGATAGGGGAGAGGGGGGGAGAGGGAGGAGATGGGGGACACAGGGGAGATGGGGGGACACGGGGGAGATGGGGGAACACAGGGGACACAGGGGAGAGGGGGGAGATGGGGAGAGGGGGGACACGGGGGAGATGTGGGAGATGGGGGACACGGGGGAGATGGGGAGAGGGGGGAGAGGGGGGAGAGGGAGGAGATGGGGAGATAGGGGAGAGGGGGGAGAGGGGGGACACGGGGGAATGGGGGAGATGGGGAGAGGGGGGAGAGGGAGGAGATGGGGAGAGGGGGGAGAGGGGGAGATGGGGGACACAGGGGAGATGGGGGGACACGGGGAGAGGGGGGAGATGGGGGGCAGGTGTGGGGCAGGATGGGGGGAGATGGGGGGCGGGATGGGGGGCCTTGAGCCCAGGGGGGGTCCCAGTGGTCCCAGGGGGGGG
Organism: Clamator glandarius; assembly: GCA_033459285.1. Taxonomy (NCBI): domain Eukaryota; kingdom Metazoa; phylum Chordata; class Aves; order Cuculiformes; family Cuculidae; genus Clamator; species Clamator glandarius. The sequence goes on from JAUNZM010001227.1 coordinate 501, forward strand.
TCAGTGGCCCCATGACTGGGTTGGTGGCCCCATGGGGGAGTCGTTGACTCCCCCCAATGGGGGTTGGTGGCCCCATGGGGGGGTTGGTGGCCACACAGGTGGGTCGGTGGCCCCTTAGGGGATTGGTGGCCACACAGGGGTCATGGTGGCCCCATAGAGAGTTCGTGGCCCCTTAGGGGATTGGTAGCCACATGGGTGGGTTGGTGGCCCCATAGGTGTTACTGTGGCCCCTTAGGGGATTGGTAGCCCCACAAGTGTGTCAGTGGCCCCATAGGGGGTTGGTGGCCCCATGGGGGAAATCAGTGGCCCCATAGAGTGTCGGTGGCCACACAGGTGGCTTAGTGGCCCTATAGGGGGTTGGTGGCCACACAGGTGGCTTAGTGGCTCCATAGGGGGTTGGTGGCCCCCCATCAGGGGTCGGTAGCCCCCTATGACTCCACGTTTCCCCCCCCCCCCCCAGGGTCTCCGGAGCCGCTGGCCGGGGCCTCGTCGGGGCCGGTGGCCGCGGTTGCCCCCGAGGGGGCCGAGGTGGCCGGGGGGGGCAACCGCGGCGGCTCTGCCCCTCGTGCTGACTCAGCAGGAGCTGGCGGCCCTGGTGCAGCAGCAGCAGCTGCAGGAGCCCCCCCCGGCCCCCCCCACGCCCCACACGCCCCCCGCCCCACACCTCCCCGCCCCACATCTCCCCACGGAGGCGCTGGCCCCCGCCGACAGCCTCAACGAGCCCGACGCCGCCTCCAACGGCCTCGCAGAGGCCCCCGCGGCCCCCCGAAAGTGAGTGGGGGGGCGCTATGGGGGCGCTGGGGGGGCTCTATGGGGCACTGGGGGGGCTCTATGGGGCACTGGGGGGGTGTTACGGGGTGCTGGGGGGGTGTTACAGGATGCTGGGGGGGCTCTATGGGGCACCGGGGGGGTGTTACGGGGTGCTGGGGGGGCTCTATGGGGCACAAGGGGGGTGTTACGGGGTGCTGGGGGGGGCTCTATGGGGCACAAGGGGGGGTGTTACAGGGTGCTGGGGGGGGCGCTATGGGGCACAAGGGGGGTGTCACGGGGTGCTGGGGGGGCTCTATGGGGCACAAGGGGGGTGTTACGGGGTGCTGGGGGGGCGCTATGGGGCACAAGGGGGGTGTTACGGGGTGCTGGGGGGGCTCTATGGGGCACAAGGGGGGTGTTACAGGGTGCTGGGGGGGCTCTATGGGGCACAAGGAGGGTGTTACGGGGTGCTGGGGGGGGCTCTATGGGGCACAAGGGGGGGTGTTACGGGGTGCTGGGGGGGCGCTATGGGGCACAAGGGGGGTGTTACGGGGGTGCTGGGGGGGCTCTATGGGGCACTAGGGGGGTGTTACAGGGTGCTGGGGGGGCTCTATGGGGCACAAGGGGGGTGTTACGGGGTGCTGGGGGGGCTCTATGGGGCATAAGGGGGGTGTTACGGGGTGCTGGGGGGGCTCTATGGGGCATAAGGGGGGTGTTACGGGGTGCTGGGGGGGCTCTATGGGGCACAAGGGGGGTGTTACAGGGTGCTGGGGGGGCTCTATGGGGCACAAGGGGGGTGTTACGGGGGGCTGGGGGGGCGCTATGGGGCACAAGGGGGTGTTACGGGGTGCTGGGGGGGCTCTATGGGGCACAAGGGGGGTGTTACGGGGGGCTGGCGGGGCGCTATGGGGCACTGGGGGGTTCTATGGGTCTCTGTGGGGCAATGGGGGGGCTCTATGGGGCACTGGGGGGTCTCTATGGGGCTCTATGGGGCTCTGGGGGGGCTCTATGGGGCACTGGGGGTCTCTATGGGGCACTGGGGGGCTCTATGGGGCACTGGGGGGCTCTATGGGGCACTGGGGGGGGTGTTACGGGGGGCTGGGGGGGCTCTATGGAGCACTGGGGGGTCTCTATGGGGCTCTATGGGGCTCTGGGGGGGCTCTATGGGGCTCTATGGGGCACTGGGGGTCTCTATGGGGCACTGGGGGGCTCTATGGGGCACTGGGGGGGCTCTATGGGGCTCTATGGGGCACTGGGGGTCTCTATGGGGCACTGGGGGGCTCTATGGGGCACTGGGGGGGGCTCTATGGGGCTCTATGGGGCACTGGGAGTCTCTATGGGGCACTGGGGGGCTCTATGGGGCTCTGGGGGGGGCTCTATGGGGCTCTATGGGGCAGCTCTATGGGGCTCTATGGGGCACTGGGGGGGCTCTATGGGGCAGCTCTATGGGGCTCTGGGGGGGCTCTATGGGGCTCTGGGGGGGCTCTATGGGGCAGCTCTATGGGGCTCTATGGGGCTCTGGGGGGGCTCTATGGGGCACCGGGGGGGCTCTATGGGGCACTGGGGGGGCTCTGTGGGGCTCTATGGGGCACTGGGGGGGCTCTATGGGGCACCGGGGGGGCTCTATGGGGCTCTGGGGGGGCTCTATGGGGCTCTATGGGGCACTGGGGGGCTCTATGGGGCTCTATGGGGCTCTGGGGGGGCTCTATGGGGCACTGGGGGGCTCTATGGGGCACCGGGGGGGCTCTATGGGGCTCTGGGGGGGGCTCTATGGGGCTCTGGGGGGGCTCTATGGGGCACTGGGGGGGCTCTATGGGGCACCGGGGGGGCTCTATGGGGCTCTGGGGGGGCTCTATGGGGCTCTATGGGGCACTGGGGGGCTCTATGGGGCTCTATGGGGCTCTGGGGGGGCTCTATGGGGCTCTATGGGGCACTGGGGGGCTCTGGGGGGGCTCTATGGGGCACTGGGGGGCTCTATGGGGCTCTATGGGGCTCTGGGGGGGCTCTATGGGGCTCTATGGGGCACTGGGGGGCTCTGGGGGGGCTCTATGGGGCACTGGGGGGCTCTATGGGGCTCTATGGGGCTCTGGGGGGGCTCTATGGGGCACTGGGGGGGCTCTATGGGGCTCTATGGGGCTCTGTGGGGGCTCTATGGGGCTCTATGGGGCACTGGGGGGGCTCTATGGGGCTCTATGGGGCACTGGGGGGCTCTATGGGGCTCTATGGGGCACTGGGGGGGCTCTATGGGGCTCTATGGGGCTCTGGGGGGGCTCTATGGGGCACTGGGGGGGCTCTATGGGGCTCTGTGGGGGCTCTATGGGGCTCTATGGGGCACTGGGGGGCTCTATGGGGCTCTATGGGGCACTGGGGGGGCTCTATGGGGCACTGGGGGGGCTCTATGGGGCACTGGGGGGGCTATGGGGGGGGCTGGGGTCTCTCTATGGGGCAGGGTCTCTGTGTGGGTCGGGCCCCTGGTCTATGGGGCAGCCCCCCAAGTGCTCCCCCCGTGCCCCCCCCCCCAGCGCTGGCCGCCCCCGGGGCCTTCGTAGCCCCCCAGCCCGTGGGAGCCGCCCCCAAGCTGCAGGTAGCCACGGGCCTGCCCGAGGTGGCCAACGGCATCGAGCCCGGCCCGGGGGTGAGTGGGGGGCGCTATGGGGCAGGGGGGGGGCGCTGTGGGGCAGGGGGGGGCAGCTGTGGGGCAGGAGAGGCCACTCAGAGGCCGCTATGGGGCAGGAGGAGTCGCTGTGGGGCAGGAGGAGTCGCTGTGGGGCAGGAGGAGTCGCTGTGGGGCAGGAGAGGCCGCTATGGGGCAGGAGGAGTCGCTATGGGGCAGGACAGGGTGTTATGGGGCAGCTATGGGGCAGGAGGAGTCGCTATGGGGCAGGACAGGGTGTTATGGGGCAGCTATGGGGCAGGAGGAGTCGCTATGGGGCAGGACAGGGTGTTATGGGGCAGCTATGGGGCAGGAGAGGCCGCTATGGGGCAGGAGGAGTCGCTATGGGGCAGGAGAGGGTGTTATGGGGCAGCTGTGGGGCAGGAGGAGTCGCTATGGGGCAGGACAGGGTGTTATGGGGCAGCTGTGGGGCAGGAGGAGTCGCTATGGGGCAGGAGAGGCCGCTATGGGGCAGGAGGAGTCGCTATGGGGCGGGACAGGGTGTTATGGGGCCGCTATGGGGCAGGAGGAGTCGCTATGGGGCGGGACAGGGTGTTATGGGGCAGCTATGGGGCAGGAGGAGTCGCTATGGGGCAGGAGAGGCCGCTATGGGGCAGGAGGAGTCGCTATGGGGCAGGACAGGGTGTTATGGGGCAGCTATGGGGCAGGAGGAGTCGCTATGGGGCAGGACAGGGTGTTATGGGGCAGCTATGGGGCAGGAGAGGCCGCTATGGGGCAGGAGGAGTCGCTATGGGGCAGGACAGGGTGTTATGGGGCAGCTATGGGGCAGGAGAGGCCGCTATGGGGCAGGAGGAGTCACTATGGGGCAGGACAGGGTGTTATGGGGCAGCTATGGGGCAGGAGAGGCCGCTATGGGGCAGGAGGAGTCGCTATGGGGCAGGACAGGGTGTTATGGGGCAGCTATGGGGCAGGAGGAGTCGCTATGGGGCAGGACAGGGTGTTATGGGGCAGCTATGGGGCAGGAGAGGCCGCTATGGGGCAGGAGGAGTCGCTATGGGGCAGGACAGGGTGTTATGGGGCAGCTATGGGGCAGGAGAGGTCGTTATGGGGCAGGAGGAGTCGCTATGGGGCAGGACAGGGTGTTATGGGGCAGCTATGGGGCAGGAGAGGCCGCTATGGGGCAGGAGGAGTCGCTATGGGGCAGGACAGGGTGTTATGGGGCAGCTATGGGGCAGGAGAGGTCGCTATGGGGCAGGAGGAGTCGCTATGGGGCAGGAGGAGTCGCTATGGGGCAGGACAGGGTGTTATGGGGCAGCTATGGGGCAGGAGAGGCCGCTATGGGGCAGGAGGAGTCGCTATGGGGCAGGACAGGGTGTTATGGGGCAGCTATGGGGCAGGAGGAGTCGCTATGGGGCAGGAGGAGTCGCTATGGGGCAGGACAGGGTGTTATGGGGCAGCTATGGGGCAGGAGGAGTCGCTATGGGGCAGGAGAGGCCGCTATGGGGCAGGAGGAGTCGCTATGGGGCAGGAGGAGTCGCTATGGGGCAGGAGAGGGTGTTATGGGGCAGCTATGGGGCAGGAGGAGTCGCTATGGGGCAGGACAGGGTGTTATGGGGCAGCTATGGGGCAGGAGGAGTCGCTATGGGGCAGGAGAGGCCGCTATGGGGCAGGAGGAGTCGCTATGGGGCAGGAGGAGTCGCTATGGGGCAGGAGAGGGTGTTATGGGGCAGCTATGGGGCAGGAGGAGTCGCTATGGGGCAGGACAGGGTGTTATGGGGCAGCTATGGGGCAGGAGGAGTCGCTATGGGGCAGGACAGGGTGTTATGGGGCAGCTATGGGGCAGGAGAGGCCGCTATGGGGCAGGAGGAGTCGCTATGGGGCAGGACAGGGTGTTATGGGGCAGCTATGGGGCAGGAGGAGTTGCTCTGGGGCAGGAGGAGTCGCTATGGGGCAGGAGGAGTCGCTATGGGGCAGGACAGGGTGTTATGGGGCAGCTATGGGGCAGGAGGAGTCGCTATGGGGCAGGACAGGGTGTTATGGGGCAGCTATGGGGCAGGAGAGGCCGCTATGGGGCAGGAGGAGTCGCTATGGGGCAGGACAGGGTGTTATGGGGCAGCTATGGGGCAGGAGAGGTCGCTATGGGGCAGGAGGAGTCGCTATGGGGCAGGAGGAGTCGCTATGGGGCAGGAGGAGTCGCTATGGGGCAGGAGGAGTCGCTATGGGGCAGGACAGGGTGTTATGGGGCAGCTATGGGGCAGGAGGAGTCGCTATGGGGCAGGACAGGGTGTTATGGGGCAGCTATGGGGCAGGAGGAGTCGCTATGGGGCAGGAGGAGTCGCTATGGGGCAGGACAGGGTGTTATGGGGCAGCTATGGGGCAGGAGGAGTCGCTATGGGGCAGGAGGATTCGCTATGGGGCAGGACAGGGTGTTATGGGGCAGCTATGGGGCAGGAGGAGTCGCTATGGGGCAGGAGGAGTCGCTATGGGGCAGGAGAGGGTGTTATGGGGCAGCTATGGGGCAGGAGGAGTCGCTATGGGGCAGGAGAGGCCGCTATGGGGCAGGAGGAGTCGCTATGGGGCAGGAGGAGTCGCTATGGGGCAGGAGAGGGTGTTATGGGGCAGCTATGGGGCAGGAGGAGTCGCTATGGGGCAGGACAGGGTGTTATGGGGCAGCTATGGGGCAGGAGGAGTCGCTATGGGGCAGGAGAGGCCGCTATGGGGCAGGAGGAGTCGCTATGGGGCAGGAGGAGTCGCTATGGGGCAGGAGAGGGTGTTATGGGGCAGCTATGGGGCAGGAGGAGTCGCTATGGGGCAGGAGAGGCCGCTATGGGGCAGGAGGAGTCGCTATGGGGCAGGAGAGGGTGTTATGGGGCAGCTATGGGGCAGGAGGAGTCGCTATGGGGCAGCCGTGGGGCAGGGAGGTCCCTGTTCTCCAAGCCCCGGAGGGAACCCACCTCCCCGTGGCCACCGCCTCGGCCCAGGTGGCCACCAGCCCCGCCCCGAGGGTCACTTGTGGGGCAGCCGTGGGGCAGGGGGTGACCCCCGCGTGTCTCTGTCCCCCCAGAAGGCGGAGGCGCCGCCCCCCAAGGCCAAGAAGGAGAACCAGTGGTTCGACGTGGGGGTGGTCAAAGGCACCTCCATGATGGTCACTCACTACTTTCTCCCGCCCGACGACGGCCCCGGCCCCGACGTGAGTGGCCACCGACCCCCCTCCGCGGGCTACCTGGGCTGGGGGGCTTCCCCGTGGCCACCACGGCCTCCTGGTGGCCACCACTGGGGTCCTGGTGGTCGTTATGGGGTCCTGGTTGTCGTTACGGCTTCCTTGGTGGCCGCTCTCGGGTTCCTGGTAGCCACCATTGGGTTCCTGGTGGTCGTTATGGGTTCCTGGTGGCTACTCTTGGGTTCTTAGTGGTCGTAATGGGTTCCTGGTGGTCGTTATGGGTTCCTGGTGGCCACTCTCGGGTTCCTGGTGGTCGTTATGGGTTCCTGGTGGTTGTAATGGGTTCCTAGTGGCCACTCTTGGATTCCTAGTGGTCGTTATGGGTTCCTGGTGGCCACTCTTGGATTCCTAGTGGTCGTTATGGGTTCCTGGTGGCCACTCTTGGGTTCCTAGTGGTCGTTATGGGTTCCTGGTGGCCACTCTTGGGTTCCTGGTGGTCGTAATGGGTTCCTGGTGGTCGTTATGAGTTCCTGGTGGCCACTCTTGGGTTCCTGGTGGTCGTTATGGGTTCCTGGTGGCCACTCTTGGGTTCCTAGTGGTCGTTATGGGTTCCTGGTGGCCACTCTTGGGTTCCTGGTGGTCGTAATGGGTTCCTGGTGGCCACTCTTGGGTTCCTGGTGGTCGTAATGGGTTCCTAGTGGCCACTCTTGGGTTCCTGGTGGCCACTCTTGGGTTCCTAGTGGTCATTATGGGTTCCTGGTGGCCACTCTTGGGTTCCTAGTGGTCGTTATGGGTTCCTGGTGGCCACTCTCGGGTTCCTGGTGGTCGTAATGGGTTCCTGGTGGTCGTTATGGGTTCCTGGTGGTTGTAATGGGTTCCTAGTGGCCACTCTTGGATTCCTAGTGGTCGTTATGAGTTCCTGGTGGCCACTCTTGGGTTCCTAGTGGTCGTTATGGGTTCCTGGTGGCCACTCTCGGGTTCCTGGTGGTCGTTATGGGTTCCTGGTGGTTGTAATGGGTTCCTAGTGGCCACTCTTGGATTCCTAGTGGTCGTTATGGGTTCCTGGTGGCCACTCTCGGGTTCCTGGTGGTCGTTATGGGTTCCTGGTGGTTGTAATGGGTTCCTAGTGGCCACTCTTGGATTCCTAGTGGTCGTTATGGGTTCCTGGTGGCCACTCTCGGGTTCCTGGTGGTCGTTATGGGTTCCTGGTGGCCACTCTTGGGTTCCTGGTGGTCGTAATGGGTTCCTAGTGGCCACTCTTGGGTTCCTGGTGGCCACTCTTGGGTTCCTAGTGGTCGTTATGGGTTACTGGTGGCCACTCTTGGGTTCCTAGTGGTCGTTATGGGTTCCTGGTGGCCACTCTTGGGTTCCTAGTGGTCGTTATGGGTTACTGGTGGCCACTCTTGGGTTCTTGGTGGTCGTTATGGGTTCCTGGTGGCCACTTGCGGGTTCCTGGTGGTCGTTATGGGTTCCTGGTGGTTGTAATGGGTTCCTAGTGGCCACTCTTGGATTCCTAGTGGTCGTTATGGGTTCCTGGTGGCCACCATTGGGTTCCTGATGCCCCTGGGTGGGTTCCTGATGGTCATTGTGGGTCCCTGGTGGTCGCTGTGGGTCCCGGGTGGGTCCCGGGTGGGTCCCTGGTGGTCGCTGTGGGTCCCTGGTGGTCGCTGTGGGTCCCGGGTGGTCGCTGTGGGTCCCGGGTGGGTCCCTGGTGGGTCCCTGGTGGTCGCTGTGGGTCCCTGGTGGGTCCCTGGTGGTCGCTGTGGGTCCCAGGTGGGTCCCTGGTGGTCGCTGTGGGTCCTGGGTGGGTCCCTGGTGGTCGCTGTGGGTCCCAGGTGGGTCCCTGGTGGTCGCTGTGGGTCCCTGGTGGGTCCCTGGTGGTCGCTGTGGGTCCCAGGTGGGTCCCTGGTGGTCGCTGTGGGTCCTGGGTGGGTCCCTGGTGGTCGCTGTGGGTCCCGGGTGGGTCCCTGGTGGTCACTGTGGGTCCCGGGTGGGTCCCAGTTGGTCGCTGTGGGTCCCAGGTGGGTCCCTGGTGGTCGCTGTGGGTCCCGGGTGGGTACCTGGTGGGTCCCTGGTGGTCGCTGTGGGTCCCGGGTGGGTCCCAGGTGGTCGCTGTGGGTCCCTGGTGGTCGCTGTGGGTCCCTGGTGGGTCCCTGGTGGTCGCTGTGGGTCCCAGGTGGTCGCTGTGGGTCCCGGGTGGGTCCCAGGTGGTCGCTGTGGGTCCTGGGTGGGTCCCTGGTGGGTCCCTGGTGGTCGCTGTGGGTCCTGGGTGGGTCCCTGGTGGGTCCCTGGCGGTCGCTGTGGGTCCCGGGTGGGTCCCAGGTGGTCGCTGTGGGTCCCGGGTGGGTCCCTGGTGGGTCCCTGGTGGTCGCTGTGGGTCCCTGGTGGTCGCTGTGGGTCCCTGGTGGGTCCCAGTTGGTCGCTGTGGGTCCCGGGTGGGTCCCAGGTGGTCGCTGTGGGTCCTTGGTGGTCACTGTGGGTCCTGGGTGGGTACCTGGTGGGTCCTTGGTGGTCGCTGTGGGTCCCGGGTGGGTCCCTGGTGGTCTCGGTGGGTCCTTGGTGGTCACTGTGGGTCCTGGGTGGGTCCCTGGTGGGTCCCTGGTGGTCGCTGTGGGTCCCGGGTGGGTCCCTGGTGGGTCCCTGGTGGTCGCTGTGGGTCCCGGGTGGGTCCCTGGTGGTCGCTGTGGGTCCTTGGTGGTCGCTGTGGGTCCCGGGTGGGTCCCTGGTGGGTCCCTGGTGGGTCCCTGGTGGTCGCTGTGGGTCCTGGGTGGGTCCCTGGTGGGTCCCTGGTGGTCGCTGTGGGTCCCTGGTGGGTCCCAGGTGGTCGCTGTGGGTCCCGGGTGGGTCCCGGGTGGTCGCTGTGGGTCCCGGGTGGGTCCCTGGTGGTCGCTGTGGGTCCTGGGTGGGTCCCTGGTGGGTCCCTGGTGGTCGCTGTGGGTCCTGGGTGGGTCCCTGGTGGGTCCCTGGTGGTCTCGGTGGGTCCTTGGTGGTCACTGTGGGTCCTGGGTGGGTCCCTGGTGGGTCCCTGGTGGTCTCGGTGGGTCCCAGGTGGTCGCTGTGGGTCCCGGGTGGGTCCCGGGTGGTCGCTGTGGGTCCTGGGTGGGTCCCTGGTGGTCGCTGTGGGTCCTGGGTGGGTCCCTGGTGGGTCCCTGGTGGTCGCTGTGGGTCCTGGGTGGGTACCTGGTGGGTCCTTGGTGGTCGCTGTGGGTCCCGGGTGGGTCCCTGGTGGTCTCGGTGGGTCCTTGGTGGTCACTGTGGGTCCTGGGTGGGTCCCTGGTGGGTCCCTGGTGGTCGCTGTGGGTCCCGGGTGGGTCCCTGGTGGGTCCCTGGTGGTCGCTGTGGGTCCTTGGTGGTCGCTGTGGGTCCCGGGTGGGTCCCTGGTGGGTCCCTGGTGGGTCCCTGGTGGTCGCTGTGGGTCCTGGGTGGGTCCCTGGTGGGTCCCTGGTGGTCGCTGTGGGTCCCTGGTGGGTCCCTGGTGGGTCCCAGGTGGTCGCTGTGGGTCCCGGGTGGGTCCCGGGTGGTCGCTGTGGGTCCCGGGTGGGTCCCTGGTGGTCGCTGTGGGTCCTGGGTGGGTCCCTGGTGGGTCCCTGGTGGTCGCTGTGGGTCCTGGGTGGGTCCCTGGTGGGTCCCTGGTGGTCTCGGTGGGTCCTTGGTGGTCACTGTGGGTCCTGGGTGGGTCCCTGGTGGGTCCCTGGTGGTCTCGGTGGGTCCCAGGTGGTCGCTGTGGGTCCCGGGTGGGTCCCGGGTGGTCGCTGTGGGTCCTGGGTGGGTCCCTGGTGGTCGCTGTGGGTCCTGGGTGGGTCCCTGGTGGGTCCCTGGTGGTCGCTGTGGGTCCTGGGTGGGTCCCTGGTGGGTCCCTGGTGGTCGCTGTGGGTCCCGGGTGGGTCCCTGGTGGGTCCCTGGTGGTCACTGTGGGTCCCGGGTGGGTCCCTGGTGGGTCCCAGTTGGTCGCTGTGGGTCCCGGGTGGGTCCCTGGTGGTCACTGTGGGTCCTTGGTGGTCGCTGTGGGTCCTGGGTGGGTCCCTGGTGGTCACTGTGGGTCCTTGGTGGTCGCTGTGGGTCCCGGGTGGGTCCCTGGTGGTCACTGTGGGTCCTTGGTGGTCGCTGTGGGTCCCGGGTGGGTCCCTGGTGGTCTCGGTGGGTCCTTGGTGGTCACTGTGGGTCCTGGGTGGGTCCCTGGTGGGTCCCTGGTGGTCGCTGTGGGTCCTGGGTGGGTCCCTGGTGGGTCCCTGGTGGTCGCTGTGGGTCCCGGGTGGGTCCCTGGTGGGTCCCTGGTGGTCACTGTGGGTCCCGGGTCGGTCCCTGGTGGGTCCCAGTTGGTCGCTGTGGGTCCCGGGTGGGTCCCTGGTGGTCACTGTGGGTCCTTGGTGGTCGCTGTGGGTCCCGGGTGGGTCCCTGGTGGTCACTGTGGGTCCTTGGTGGTCGCTGTGGGTCCCGGGTGGGTCCCTGGTGGTCACTGTGGGTCCTTGGTGGTCGCTGTGGGTCCCGGGTGGGTCCCTGGTGGTCTCGGTGGGTCCTTGGTGGTCACTGTGGGTCCTGGGTGGGTCCCTGGTGGGTCCCTGGTGGTCGCTGTGGGTCCCGGGTGGGTCCCTGGTGGGTCCCTGGTGGTCGCTGTGGGTCCCGGGTGGGTCCCTGGTGGTCGCTGTGGGTCCTTGGTGGTCGCTGTGGGTCCCGGGTGGGTCCCTGGTGGGTCCCTGGTGGGTCCCTGGTGGTCGCTGTGGGTCCTGGGTGGGTCCCTGGTGGGTCCCTGGTGGTCGCTGTGGGTCCCTGGTGGGTCCCTGGTGGGTCCCAGGTGGTCGCTGTGGGTCCCGGGTGGGTCCCGGGTGGTCGCTGTGGGTCCCGGGTGGGTCCCTGGTGGTCGCTGTGGGTCCTGGGTGGGTCCCTGGTGGGTCCCTGGTGGTCGCTGTGGGTCCTGGGTGGGTCCCTGGTGGGTCCCTGGTGGTCTCGGTGGGTCCTTGGTGGTCACTGTGGGTCCTGGGTGGGTCCCTGGTGGGTCCCTGGTGGTCTCGGTGGGTCCCAGGTGGTCGCTGTGGGTCCCGGGTGGGTCCCGGGTGGTCGCTGTGGGTCCTGGGTGGGTCCCTGGTGGTCGCTGTGGGTCCTGGGTGGGTCCCTGGTGGGTCCCTGGTGGTCGCTGTGGGTCCTGGGTGGGTCCCTGGTGGGTCCCTGGTGGTCGCTGTGGGTCCCGGGTGGGTCCCTGGTGGGTCCCTGGTGGTCACTGTGGGTCCCGGGTGGGTCCCTGGTGGGTCCCAGTTGGTCGCTGTGGGTCCCGGGTGGGTCCCTGGTGGTCACTGTGGGTCCTTGGTGGTCGCTGTGGGTCCTGGGTGGGTCCCTGGTGGTCGCTGTGGGTCCTGGGTGGGTCCCTGGTGGGTCCCTGGTGGGTCCCGGGTGGGTCCCAGTTGGTCGCTGTGGGTCCCGGGTGGGTCCCGGGCGCGTCCCGGGTGGGTTCCCGGCGGGTCCCTGCTGGGGCTGTGGGTCGGGGCGCAGGTTTCGGGGGGCGCTTGGTGACCGTGGGTCGCAGGACGAGGCGTCGGGGGTCCCGGATCACTCTCAGCTGCGGCGCCAGGAGCTCCAGCCGGGCACGGCCTACAAGTTCCGCGTGGCCGGGCTCAACGCCTGCGGCCGCGGCCCCTTCTCCGACCTCTCGGCCTTCAAGACCTGCCTCCCCGGCTTCCCCGGCGCCCCCTGCGCCATCAAGATCAGCAAGGTGAGCGGGACCCCCCCCAGGGACCCCCCCAGGGACCCACAGAGGGGCCTGGGCCTCCTCCTTGGGGCCTAAGGAGCAGCCAAGATGGCCGCCCTGCCCCATAGATCCCTCCCTGCCCCATAGTGCGACCCACAGAGGGGCCTGGGCCTCCTCCTTGGGGCCTAAGGAGCAGCCAAGATGGCCGCCCTGCCCCATAGATCCCTCCCTGCCCCATAGATCCCGTCCTGCCCCATAGTGGGACCCACAGAGGGGCCTGGGCCTCCTCCTTGGGGCCTAAGGAGCAGCCAAGATGGCCGCCCTGCCCCATAGTGGGACCCACAGAGGGGCCTGGGCCTCCTCCTTGGGGCCTAAAGAGCAGCCAAGATGGCCACCCTGCCCCATAGATCCCTCCCTGCCCCATAGATCCCGTCCTGCCCCATAGTGCGACCCACAGAGGGGCCTGGGCCTCCTCCTTGGGGCCTAAGGAGCAGCCAAGATGGCCGCCCTGCCCCATAGATCCCTCCCTGCCCCATAGTGGGACCCACAGAGGGGCCTGGGCCTCCTCCTTGGGGCCTAAGGAGCAGCCAAGATGGCCGCCCTGCCCCATAGATCCCTCCCTGCCCCATAGATCCCGTCCTGCCCCATAGTGGGACCCACAGAGGGGCCTGGGCCTCCTCCTTGGGGCCTAAGGAGCGGCCAAGATGGCCGCCCTGCCCCATAGATCCCTCCCTGCCCCATAGATCCTGCCCTGCCCCATAGTGGGACCCACAGAGGGGCCCTGGGCCTCTTCCTTGGGGCCTAAAGAGCAGCCAAGATGGCCGCCCTGCCCCATAGATCCCTCCCTGCCCCATAGATCCCGCCCTGCCCCATAGTGGGACCCACAGAGGGGCCTGGGCCTCCTCCTTGGGGCCTAAAGAGCAGCCAAGATGGCCGCCCTGCCCCATAGATCCCTCCCTGCCCCATAGATCCCGCCCTGCCCCATAGTGGGACCCACAGAGGGGGCCTGGGCCTCCTCCTTGGGGCCTAAAGAGCGGCCAAGATGGCCGCCCTGCCCATAGATCCCACCCTGCCCCATAGATCCTTCCCTGCCCCATAGTGGGACCCACAGAGGGGCCTGGGCCTCCTCCTTGGGGCCTAAGGAGCAGCCAAGATGGCCGCCCTGCCCCATAGTGCGACCCACAGAGGGGCCTGGGCCTCCTCCTTGGGGCCTAAAGAGCAGCCAAGATGGCCGCCCTGCCCCATAGATCCTGCCCTGCCCCATAGATCCCCTCCCTGCCCCATAGTGGGACCCACAGAGGGGCCTGGGCCTCCTCCTTGGGGCCTAAAGAGCGGCCAAGATGGCCGCCCTGCCCCATAGATCCCTCCTTGCCCCATAGATCCTGCCCTGCCCCATAGTGCGACCCACAGCGAGAGCCACAGGCCTGAGCCTCCTCCCTGGGCCTAAAGAGCAGCCAAGATGGCCGCCCTGCCCCATAGATCCCTCCCTGCCCCATAGATCCCTCCCTGCCCCATAGATCCCGCCCTGCCCCATAGATCCCTCCCTGCCCCATAGATCCCACCCTGCCCCATAAATCCCTCCCTGCCCCATAGATCCCTGCCCTGCCCCATAGATCCCACCCTGCCCCATAGATCCCACCCCTGCCCCATAGATCCCTCCCTGCCCCATAGATCCCGCCCTGCCCCATAGATCCCACCTTACCCCATAGCTTGGCCCCCAGCAGCACCCGTGGGTGCTGGATCTGGTCCCCGGGGCGACTCCTGCCCCCCCTCTGCCCCACAGCTGCCCCACTGACCCCCATCCCCTGCCCCCCCCGAGCCTGGACGGGGCCCCCCCAGCCCCACTCTGACCCCCCATAACCCCCCCGTGTCCCCCCCCAGCCCCACTCTGACCCCCCATAACCCCCCGTGTCCCCCCCCAGCCCCACTCTGACCCCCCTAACCCCCCGTGTCCCCCCCCCCAGAGCCTGGACGGGGCCCCCCAGCCCCACTCTGACCCCCCTAACCCCCCATTTTCCCCCCCCGTGTCCGTCCCCAGAGCCCGGATGGGGCCCCCCCAGCCCCACTCTGACCCCCCTAACCCCCCCGTGTCCCCCCCCAGAGCCCGGACGGGGCCCCCCAGCCCCCACTCTGACCCCCCTAACCCCCCGTGTCCGCCCCCCAGAGCCCGGACGGGGCCCCCCAGCCCCCACTCCGACCCCCCTAACCCCCCGTGTCCCCCCCCCAGAGCCCGGACGGGGCCCCCCAGCCCACTCTGACCCCCCCTAACCCCCCGTGTCCGTCCCCCCCAGAGCCCGGACGGGGCCCCCCAGCCCCACTCTGACCCCCCCTAACCCCCCCGTGTCCCCCCCCCAGAGCCCGGACGGGGCCCCCCCAGCCCCACTCTGACCCCCCTAACCCCCCATTTTCCCCCCCGTGTCCCCCACCAGAGCCTGTATGGGGCCCCCCAGCCCCACTCCGACCCCCCTAACCCCCCGTGTCCGTCCCCAGAGCCCGGACGGGGCCCCCCAGCCCCACTCTGACCCCCCTAACCCCCCATGTCCCCCCCCCCAGAGCCCGGACGGGGCCCCCCAACCCCACTCTGACCCCCCTAACCCCCTGTGTCCCCCCCCAGAGCCCGGACGGGGCCCCCCAGCCCCACTCTGACCCCCCTAACCCCCCCATTTTCCCCCCCGTGTCCCCCCCCCAGAGCCTGTATGGGGCCCCCCAGCCCCACTCTGACCCCCCTAACCCCCCGTGTCCCCCCCCAGAGCCCGGACGGGGCCCCCCAGCCCCACTCTGACCCCCCTAACCCCCCGTGTCCCCCCCCCTCGAGCCCGGACGGGGCCCCCCAGCCCCACTCTGACCCCCCTAACCCCCCGTGTCCCCCCCCCAGAGCCCAGACGGGGCCCCCCCAGCCCCACTCTGACCCCCCTAACCCCCCCATGTCCCCCCCCCAGAGCCTGTATGGGGCCCCCCAGCCCCACTCTGACCCCCCCTAACCCCCCATTTTCCCCCCCGTGTCCCCCCCCAGAGCCCGGACGGGGCCCCCCAGCCCCACTCCGACCCCCCTAACCCCCCGTGTCCCCCCCCCAGAGCCCGGACGGGGCCCCCCAGCCCCACTCTGACCCCCCCTAACCCCCCGTGTGTCCCCCCCAGAGCCCGGACGGGGCCCCCCCAGCCCCACTCTGACCCCCCCTAACCCCCCCGTGTCCCCCCCCCAGAGCCCGGACGGGGCCCCCCAGCCCCACTCTGACCCCCCTAACCCCCCCATTTTCCCCCCCGTGTCCCCCCCCAGAGCCTGGACGGGGCCCCCCAGCCCCACTCCGACCCCCCCTAACCCCCCCGTGTCCCCCCCCCAGAGCCCGGACGGGGCCCCCCAACCCCACTCTGACCCCCCCTAACCCCCCATTTTCCCCCCCGTGTCCCCCCCCCCAGAGCCCGGACGGGGCCCCCCCAGCCCCACTCTGACCCCCCTAACCCCCCATTTTCCCCCCCCATGTCCCCCCCCCAGAGCCCGGACGGGGCCCCCCCAACCCCACTCTGACCCCCCTAACCCCCCATTTTCCCCCCCGTGTCCCCCCCCCAGAGCCCGGACGGGGCGCACCTGACGTGGGAGCCGCCGTCGGTGACCTCGGGCCGCATCGTGGAGTACTCGGTGTACCTGGCGATCCAGGGGGCGGCGGGGGGCGAGCCCCGGGGGGGCCCCTCGCCCTTGGCCTTCATGCGCGTTTACTGCGGCCCCAGCCCCCTCGTGCCTCGTCCAGGCCGGCAGCCTCGCCTCGGCCCACATCGACCACACCACCAAACCCGCCATCATCTTCCGCATCGCCGCCCGCAACGACAAGGGCTACGGCCCCGCCACCCAGGTCCGGTGGCTGCAAGGTGGGTTAGGGGGCTGCCCCACACTTGGGGGGCACCGGGGAGTGGATATGGGGCTCCTGGAGCCCTCAACGAGGGGATGGAACCATCGTGGTGAGCTTGGAGAACGTCAGCGAGAAGGTTCCTGGTCACACAGTGCGAGTTCAGTGGCTCTAACGTGGCTGAGAAGGGAGTTATGGGGCTGCCCCACACTTGGGGGGCAGAGGGGAGGGCGTAGGGGGCTCCTGGATCCCTCAACGAGGGGATGGAACCATCGTGCTGAGCTTGGAGAACGTCAGCGAGAAGGTTCCTGGTCGTCCCATCTGGGTTTGGTGGCTCTAACGTGGCTGAGAAGGGAGTTGTGGGGCTGCCCCACACTTGGGGGGCACCGGGGAGGGCGTAGGGGGCTCCTGGAGCCCTCAACGAGGTGATGGAACCATCGTGGTGAGCTTGGAGAACGTCAGCGAGAAGGTTCCTGGTCACACAGGTGCGAGTTCAGTGGCTCTAACGTGGCTGAGAAGGGAGTTGTGGGGCTGCCCCACACTTGGGGGGCACCGGGGAGGGCGTAGGGGGCTCCTGGAGCCCTCAACGACGTGATGGAACCATCGTGGTGAGCTTGGAGAACGTCAGCGAGAAGGTTCCTGGTCGTCCCATCTGGGTTTGGTGGCTCTAACGTGGCTGAGAAGGGAGTTATGGGGCTGCCCCACACTTGGGGGGCACTGGGGAGTGGATATGGGGCTCCTGGAGCCCTCAACGAGGGGATGGAACCATCGTGGTGAGCTTGGAGAATGTCAGCGAGAAGGTTCCTGGTCACACAGTGCGAGTTCAGTGGCTCTAACGTGGCTCAGAAGGGAGTTGTGGGGCTGCCCCACACTTGGGGGGCACCGGGGAGGGCGTAGGGGGCTCCTGGAGCCCTCAACGAGGGGATGGAACCATCGTGCTGAGCTTGGAGAACGTCAGCGAGAAGGTTCCTGGTCGTCCCATCTGGGTTTGGTGGCTCTAACGTGGCTGAGAAGGGAGTTGTGGGGCTGCCCCACACTTGGGGGGCAGAGGGGAGGGTGTAGGGGGCTCCTGGATCCCTCAACGAGGGGATGGAAC